>NNCF01126349.1:1213447-1289640 GCA_002313205.1 Laupala kohalensis | reverse complement strand
TGATGATGAACCCGTTTGTGAGGAGTGTAGCTGTTCTCTGACAGTGCGTCACCTACTAACTGATTGCAGAAGATACTCAAGTATACGGAGACGAATTGGTCTGGCTGCAGATTTACCGACAATTCTCGGAAATGAAACGGTTAATTTTAATAAACTATTGAATTTTATGAGTATATATCGGGGCTCCTCCCACAAGTTCTCGGGAGGATTTAAAATTTGCATTCCCTTTTTATCTTTACTGTCTTATTTGTTTTCATCGTTCGTTTCTGTAATTCGAAAATATAATATTTAAAAATTGTTTTCCTTTTTTGTGAAATAATGTATTGGTATTCTGTTTTCTTTTCTTTCATCTTTCTATTTAGATATTTGTTGATTTCAGGAGGGTTTTTTAGTGGGTATGGTCGAGATATTCGGCGAGTCCCACACACGGGGAAGAGTCATTACGGCTCTTCTCTATGGTGCGAAACTGCATTTTTCCCTACATGCATGGGCTCTAATGACCTCGATGTTGACGAACCCTGAAGCCCCACCAAAAAAAATATTTAAAAAAAATCTAGGTTTCAGTAAAACCTTGAGTGTTCTTCATTCTAGTAAAAACATCATTAATATTTCCAGTCCATGGCAAAAAGAGGAAAATCCTGAACAATATTTATGTATATTGCATGAAATGAATTACCATTTTATAATCTGCTTCTCAAAAAGCCTCTCCCTATATTACATTCTTTCATATACTTTCATATTTTATACCACCTTTAACACTCTTACAAAGAAATGATTAGAGTTTTTAAGTTTTATTATTTGATACTTCTTTTACAAAAAATTCAAACTCTTATTTTTCTGAACAACAAAACTACCTTAGATAGTTATCACTGTTCCTTGATATGCATAACAAATAATATTATTTTAATAAAATGTCAATTGAATGACTCCACAGTAACTAAACGAAGTATTTCACTCCATAATATTATTTACATCTTATTATTTACGGAATTGAGAGACTGACTCGTAGTTTTAGTTAATCTTATAGTTTGATCCTTATTGGGACGAGACTTTCCACCTTGGCAGAGTGAGAATTCAGTGCACTACTCCTGCTGATATACAGCAGCAAATTTCCTAATGTTTGACTAACCTCGTACAAGTACAATGCCTTGCATTCAATTGTTTAAATCTTTGAGGCTACATCATTTAGCATGCGAGAACAGCCGTTTCCCTCCTGATATATTATTTATAATCTTTCAAATTGCTGTTACGCCGGGATCACAACAATAAGTCTAGAAACCTTTTCAAACTCAAACTTCGCGATTTCACGCACACAGGTACATAACCGATGAAGAGAAGAGAGAAAAAATTATAACTGACGCTGTTCGCAGTGCCATGTCGCAAAAATCATTCGCACAAAGATGCATACAACAGAATGTCTACCTATTTGCAGCATCCTGAGACAGTACTTAAAGGGTTCCTGTATTTTTCTACGGGTATCTCTTAAGGAATTAGACTCGAACGACAATTTGAATCATATTGGGCTCCACGGTTGATCAGGCCGCAAGTTTACCAAAATAATCCATACTAAACCGAGCCAATGCTTGCACTGATCAGTGTTATCAACAATAATAAAAGAGGAACCGTTCGCCCCTAAGGGTTCCGCGGGCAAATAAAAACATCAAGTCTACTGTAAGTCTCGCACAGCTCGAGTCCGGTACAAAAAATAATTACCCTCACTGCGATTACGACAAAATTTTGACTCTCGCGATCTGGGGCGCAATGATGAGTTCGCGAGGGTTTCCAACTACAATAACTAACATGCCAAATTTCGAAAGCCGGTATTCGAGATCCAGGTACCTCGGGAGGCCACACACCTCATTGGCAGCTGCAAAATTACACGGGAAATACATCTACCCTACAAATACAAAATACACGGGGAACGAATCTACCCAGCAAATACAAAATACACGGGGAACAAATCTACCCGGCAACATGTGACTGAACAAAGGAGGAACTAATGTACCCCTCAACTTGGCAACTAGGGAGAACACATCAGATCCCTATGATTACAAAAATGAATATACTGATTCCCGGGGCTCTTCTCTTTCTCAAGGTGCAAGGGTTTTCTTCAATCATTGATCTTCAGACTGTCTCAGGATACTACCAGGAATAACAATAAAAATTCAATGGTTCATTTTAATCAAACAACAACATGACACGCTACAAGCTTACTCATCCAGCAAGTGCAGCAGAACACAACATCACACAGGAGTTACCAGTCATCAATCGTCTCAATGACAAACTCAAACTTTTCTGAAACTCCCACCAGTCACCAGATTCCTTACTATCATCTCTGACCCCAACTAACACAAGTCCCATTCTCTTTACTCCTAGTGGGTGCCAAGTTTCACAGAAAAAACGTTTTATGCTTGACAGAGCATTAAAGTCTCAATCGACATGCGGAACACTCAGATATTCTCAGAATAATTAAAAAATCAGACCCCCCCCCTTAATGACAAAATCACAGGAATAGCAATCTAAGAACAGGACAAGAATAAGTAATTACGCAAAAAAAGGCATCTCCGTGGCACATGAATAGACATCAATAACTCTACCATCAAATTGTTCAATTGATCCGCTCACATGTCAACCTCACAGCCAAACAGAAAAATTCAATGATCTGACAAGTCTGCAGATGTACAAATAAATACCATTCACAGTATTTATCTCTTCATTATTTTGAAATTCTGGTCACGGAGTACAACTATTGTTGTTAAATGTTTTTTAAACCTGCTCAAATTCAAAAGTTCCCAAAACCCAGTAATGCACCTGAAGAAAAAAAAGTATTCTATGGGAAATTTTGTCTAGTTTATCTATAAAAGATATTTTCCTCAGAGTGCAGTTTTCATGCAATTCATTGTAAACCAATAAGTGTGTGTTTTTATGGATTTTTTTTTTCATAATTCTTGAATCTACTTGAGGAGACACAGTTGCTATTTGTGATCAGCACCCTCAAAACCACAAAGAAGCAAAAGCTTACTACTTCTCCAAAACTTTCTTGCATTTTATCGAAAAGAGTGTATTTGCAAGGTGGGCACCCACCCCCTATCCCATAGTTTTTAACTTTGCTTAGTCAGTTGATAGCTTCCATTAGCTAATGGATAAGACCTCTGATTTGTAAGATGTTGCAACATCAAACAGATGGATCCATGTGCGGTCTGATTACATTCCTCCAAACCCTAATTTTTTTCAAACATCAAACCTATCACAAGTGACTCCATCTTTTACTTCGTGTTTAGAATCTTGTGTATTATTTTGATAATGATGTATAATTGATTATACTACTCCACTAATTCCAGGAGTTACATCATTTAATTTGTGAAATTTTTTGTTTTCTTATAAAGATTTCTCAGTGTTATTTCTTAAGAATATAAGTTATGAGATCCATTTGACTTAGAACTGATAGATAGTGGTAGTTGTGACAAATAAATAACAATTGTTGTAGTGCAACTAATAAATTATTTTCTTACCTACAAAATTTAATGTTTTTATGTTTGTCCAGTATGAAAATCTTTACCTTTATGAATGTTTATATCAAAATCTATCACTTTATATTATCCAACTTAGGGAAAGAAGATAATTCACCTAGATTTGAAATTTTTCCTATCAATTATGAATGGAAGTTTCTGTACTTTTCGTGGAAGCCCAATTCAGATACCAGTAGTGCATTGAGCATGGTCATTGCAAAGGGAAGCAGGTAGGTTTGCTTGCTAAGCAGAAAACAAGTAATGTTATTTCAAAACTAAAATATATACAGTACCTTTAAAAAGAGATTCTTCAGGAAGATTTTTGTCTCTTCTAAGCAGGAACTCTTTTAAGTGGGAAACCTAAGTTGAACCTAATTTTTCATGGCGAATTAAGATCGTTGTAAAACCCCCAGTACTGATTTAAATCATATTGAAAGATATTAGAGTTCAATCAGGCAGATTTACCGAGGTTCCATAAATCTTTTCCACATAGATGTTATATTTCTTTTAAAAACAAAAAAATAACACATACAGGAATTACAGAAAAATAAGTTTGGCTTGATTGACAATAAGGCCCCTATTAATATACTCAAGCAAACACTTCTTTTTGGGGAAATTATACCAGAGAAATATAAAATATGCTGCCACAATAACTGTAAGAAAACCAGTCTTCAATCACAGTGGTTATGTGACTAATAGTGTTCCCTATCTTGTCCCAGCAGTGCATGTAGAAAAGCTCTACGAGTATAGCTCATCCCTATATAGCAGACAAGTCTTCATAGGTTGTACTTGTACACATTCTCTAAACACATGTCCCAGCGGCTTCAACGAGGTTCTAGTGTCGATGCCAACTCTACACAGACAACAATGTTGACACATACGATAGGACATCATTGAACTTAGAGACATGGTAATTTTTCACCTAACATGTTAGTCAGAATTTACTGTAGGGAAAAATGTTTTGTCCACCATAAGCGGGAATATCTTATAACCTGGTCTCTATATTCAGGAAATTAGTATTGTTTCTGAACATTCGTTCTTGGAACCTTTGATATTGTCTACTGTATGCGGGAATCTCTTATAACTGGGTTCCACTGCATTGCATGAAGTCGGCCACACTCTCCACTTACAATTTTCTAAAAACTAGTTTCAATTGTCAAGATTGCAACACACTACATTAGACAGACAAAAATAATTATCAAAATTAGAACAAAGGAACATTTCAGGAATATTAAATTTGGTCATATTGAAAAATTGGAAATAACTGCATATTTCTGGAGCGACAAATATATCAACAATAAAGTGGTTTTATTAAAGCATTTTACCAGCAGTTAAACTGCTGGGTTGGGAAAGAATACTTATTTGCCTATTTAAAAATAGACTTAAATTTTGATGGTCCGTTAGAATACAGTTTACTTTTAAAATTCACCACCAGCCACTGCAGCACAATATCAGCCAGGAGAAGCCGAGGATGGGAACAACAGTTCCCAAAATTCGTTTGAAGAAAATTGTATGTGGAGAGTATGGTCAACCTCATGTAATATATTTTTTGCAGTGACTCCATTGTAACTTCCCAAAGTACTTTACTTTATGATCTTATTTTCTCTACTGATACTTTTTGTATTATACTTCATTGAAACATGAACGATTCAGGAAGTAATCAACTCAGATTTCTAGATGACACATGACCAGTTCAGCCAGTTGTTCTATAAAATATTTTGTTTTAATGGACACAATACTTTCAGGGTGTATTTAAGCAGTCGTCATTTCTATTTCCAACAAACTAAAAGTACTTAAAGTAAACTAAAAGTCATTGAAAACTTTTATCATCTTCAATTCCCACCAAACAAATGAAGTCTTTCGTGATAAAGTAGCCTGTCAAAGTTCTCACATTACCTGAAGTACAAATTTTAGTTTTGCAAGAGAATAATGTTCTAAGACATTCTATAATTGCACAAATCAAGTCCACATGAAATGTATATGGGGAATATTTTATAAACAGGTTCTAAAAGGCAGAAATTTTAGTTGACATTGTTGTGAGTAAAAGTATTAATTTATTAATTAATAATAATGACAAACAATACTTATAAAGACCCTTCCAATGAACACAATTTTGTAAAGCTTCTAGGTTATCGTCCAAATACATCTCAACCGCTGCACAGAACTCTTCATAATACAATGGTTTCTTTTTGCTGCTTTAAAATATCTCTGTCTTGTCTATCTTAAGTAACAATCACGACGTGACTTGAACGTGTCAATGATGAAGCTAATAGTCTTCAAAATCAATAATTTTATAATAAAATAATAAAGTTAAAATAAATAAAGACTTACTCCATCTTAATTGAATTTACTTTATTGATCGAATCAATGAATTAAAAAAGCTCCAGAGAGTTTAACAATTTATATTTATTTTAGTTTCAAATTCTTAGAAATCATATAAAATTGTACATATGGACAAGGTGATTAATTTTTTTACTTCTATTAAATCTAGTACAGGTACACAATTGTCATGCATATTTATAATTAGACATATCACTACAATCCAGTCCTTCAACAGGCAACCACTTGGAACTTTCCAACGCATCCCACAAGCAGTAGTCTCGCTCAATTAGTTCTCTATTTAACTTTTCCACATCAACAGGAACATTGTGCTCTGTAAAAAAATTAATTAATAAATACACACATACATCAAACAAACAAACTTTTAAAACACTTAATTTTTATTAATCATATAAAAAGAAAAGTATTCTACAAAAAGTGTACTTTTTATTAATATTTTGAGGCAGATTACTCATCCAAGTTTTTTTCATTTCGGAAAAAACAAGTTGGTCAGTATTTTTCTAAAACAAATTTATCTGACTCCAGAGAACATTTCCTGAATTTGTTGACAATAACTGCATAGTGGGAAAATTATTTACCAGTTGTAACAATTTTCAAAATTGCTACAAAAATAATACTTTATTGGTACAAAATAACACCAAAATGCAAAAGAAAAAGTTTATTAGTTCATGTGCATTTGTAAGTTTAAAGTGTACACAGAAATCATAGTTTGAAGTGAGCGACCAAGCTCCTTCGATACGCCAACTTAATTAATTATGTTATGTTGAATGAAAATGGGAGATGGGGCCGAGATTCAAACTCGGAACCTTGAGCTTAGCGCGCTCATGCACTTTCCAACTGCACCATTCTGTTCGCCTCCCGGCCCCGTGAATGAAAATGGAAGGCGGGGCCAGGAGGCGAACGGGATGGCGCAGTTGGAAAGCACATGAGCGTGCGAAGCTCAAGGTCCCGAGTTCAAATCTCAGCCCCGTCTTTTCATTCAACATAATATAATTAATCTGTTACCTGGCGATGAGGTTCACCGCAATTTAGGAGATTTCTATGCCAACTTAAGTTGTGTCAAAGATCCCCAGGTTCTCAACAGTATCATGTGTCACAGCCAGCAATCTGTCATTCCTAGACGAAACGGACCAATTCTGTCTCCACTTCGAAAGAGCGTCAAATAGTCATCAGCAATCAATCAAAGTCACAATCATCCATCACAATATTGTTCACCATTCTTATTATTGCAACAGTTTTCTGTTCGTAGAAGTTACTTCCATTTGCATTGTGTTACATTTCATATATATACTTTATACTGACATGTTTGTTTTTGAAATAATGATAAGTTTTCATTGTTTTAAGAGCAGAGTTATGTATCAGTATATGGTCAAGGTAAGAACTTTATTTTTATTATTCCTCCAGCTCCTGAAGTTCATTCGTCAGGAGAGACAGGACATGAAGAGGGGAGGAATACTGCACAAAATTTAAGTTCACAGCAACTAACTAAGTTAAGATGCTTACTTGATGAGCCCCTGTATTTTCTAGGAAAATGATTGAAAAGAAATTGTTTGGAAGGGGATCTCATTTCTTTTCTCACAGTTTCCCGAACCATCAGTCTATTCAGATTTTGTTAACAGTTCAGTGACTAGGGCATTTGTAAAGTTTTATGATGATAAACTTGTTTGTTTCATTGCTCACAAATGAATAAATATGTAATGATGAAAAGCCATCCCAACTCGCACATAACATAATAATAAAAAATTTATTGTCAAAAAAACAGTACAAACTGCGTATGACCACGTGGAGGACAATAAACTAATTTACTCTCCGGAAGCAAGCAAGGGACCATCCCATCAATTCCTATCAAGGGCCCTAAGGCAGAGGTGGATTCAAAAATTTCAGCAAAAGTTCCTAGATAAGATGAAAAGTTAGCTGCGAGTTATAATACTAATAGAATGTCAATATGTTTGTAATTTAACGCAAAAAATATAAATGTACAAATTATTATCTAACTAGATTATTCTGAGTATAGTGTTTAAAAATCATAAGAGTTGAAATAATATCTCATGTAAAATGCTCTTTAAACAATCTGATACCCAGTAGATACAATCATTTTCCATCAAAAAGAAATTACTGGGAAACAGCAGATGAAGACACCTTCAACAAACTCGTTGCTAATGCAATGAGAAGAAGTAGATTGATGAGATACTAAAATTTCTGCACTGTGCTGATAATAATAAACCAGATTTGACTGATAAATTTAGGAAAATACTAAATGCATTTTGCTCCAGACCAAAACTTGTCATACAATGAATCTAGTCATATATTTCAGTCATCATTCATGCAAGCAATTACACGGTCAAAACCTATCAGATTTGACAATTTGGAGCCTCTGTTCCTCTAAAAGATATCTAGTAGTTTTTTTTAATGTATCAAGGAAAATCCATAAATACAAATCAAGATTATGGAAAGCAGTTTGGAACTGGTGGTGTAGTGGTTAACATCCTGTGATCAATGCAGGAGTCCCGGGTTCAATTCCTGGCATGTCGCCATTTTCACCGGACTGAAAGTAATCACATATCTTCCCCACATATAGGGTACACAGAAGAAATATATGCACACTATTTTAGTATGACATACAGATATATGTAGAAAAATTTACAAGCCCTGATGATGATTAAATAAAGTAACCGAAGCGATGGCATAGATAGTAAATCTTTTAATTTATGACCAAGCCCTAAATACTATTACAACACATGAAAGCATGGTCAAGAATCCTGAAGAAAAAATAGGAGTCACAATATTTTTTTTCAATTTTCAGGAAAAACCACTACTACTAACATACAAAAAATTATGGAATTCTGAGTTGTGAACATCCAACAAGTGGTTGCTTTCTCATGAAATAACCCCATTCATATGAGCATTGTACTGGCAATGGAGGGTTCCCATACAAAATACACAGCTTACATGAGCAGACATGTAAAGAGCAGAGTCCCTTACCAACAAGTTCCATATCATCAGCGATATTGGCAGTCTCATCCACAGGTTGCGCAGTAGAATACATGTTCATGCTCTGCAAATAATCCTGAGTCGCCTGCATATGGACAGAAGACGCAGCAGAGGGATCCGTGCTGGTGTCGTAGTAGCCTTGTTGCCACGCAGAGTAATTCTGCCAGTATGATGGGTCATAATACTGACTATAATCCTGACTAGTAGCATAGGCAGTGGTGGTTGTAGTAGTAGTAGTTGTATGAGTTGATCTACAAAATAAATATTCTAATTAACTCTGAATAAAAATAATGTGGATCAATAATAATTCTGAAACATCTTAAAAAGTGAGATGCCAAAATATTGTTAACAAATACACTTCAATAAACTTTTCTTACAAAAATGAGTTCGGAACTATATCTAAAGTAAATTTCATCCTCATGAAGACTGACCAAATGTCACCTACAATTCAATTAAAACAATGGTTTTCAATAAATTCTTTTGCATTAATCATCACTGAAAATAAATGGAGCCATGCAATGAATATTTAAAATCTATACAGTAATTTCTTAGATTTAATACAACATTTATAATTTAATGGAGTATATCTCCATTTTCCATTACATTCAATAAGAAGTATATTAGTAGATACAAACAAAAAACCAAAGACTCACGATTGCGTTGTGAACCTATGGGCTTTGGGTACTGCATTGCTGATCTTAATAGGTTTTCCTCCAAGATTTTTGTAACCATTCATTTGTGTCAAACAATTTTTTTGTTCATCTTCGTTTGCAAACCTTATAAAACCATACCCTTTGCTATAGCCAGTATTGTCCAATATAACTAAAAGAAAGGTCACTTTCAATAAATCTCTGCATTATAAATAATTAAACATTGAAATCTCTTTTGATTAATGATAAACAGACAAGCTCAAAACAAAATGATAGCATGTCACATCACCTTTAGCTGTTCTAATAGATGGATATCTAGCAGCAAATGTCCGGTACAATGTGTAGTCATCAACTTCAGGTGTTAAATCTCCAACCCACAATGAAAATTCCCTGTCAAGAGATGGTCGTCCAGTGGTTCCGGCATGATTTAATTTGAAGCGTACAGGCTGCAAGGTAACAAAACTAATTACTTTCTTCAATATTGGAACATTAATAATAATTACATCATACCGGACGATTCTGATAAAAAATGCCATTCCTGGGAGATAAAAATACGGCACACCGAGGATAAGCAACTAAACACAATTACATCAGAAGCTTTTGAAATATTAAATATTTCCCACAACCAAAATACCTTGTCCCTCATGAACAATCAGCTCATCACTCCTTGGCCATGGCAAAATTTCCTGGAAACAAATTAGATACTGGCCTCTCTTCAATGTTATTTCCAAGAAGGATCACCACGACAAGACTTATTTAAACCAGTCTTCTCAATGGAAAGCAACAGTTGAAACATAAACATGTGACACACAATGGAATACTGCACTATAATGTACCCAAAGTATAAAGCTCATAAAATAAATCAACTTTATACCACCACTCACACAATATTCAAGATAATTAGGGGTATCCACAACTTACAACAGTTAACTTACCACTCTCACATCCTGCTAAGAGAAGACCATCACTCCACAAACTGTTATAAAATAATGAAACTCCAGCCTACCAAATAAATGAATTGCACTGGCAAACATAATTAGTTATGCCCGATTCCTACAAGTTAAAATGTAACTAATGCTGAACGACTCAAAAAAGATTTCAAATTAAATATCAAATTTATATAACTTATGTATGATATAGCAATAAAAATATAAAAAATATAATACACACAAGTATCAATTCAAGCACCAAAATTTTTTAAACATGAAAAATTCTTACTTTTAGTTGGTTTGTGCTGAAAATGAACAAAATTTGTCTTTACAATTTAAGTTATAATTTATAAAAAAGGACATTGCATCACTAACACTATTCAATATAATGTGTTAATTATATATTACACTACTTCCTTATTTAGTACATACAGGATTAGTAGTATTGGGTATAAGTTTCCCATTTAGTTTATGCATCGCATTAAGAGCTGCTTCATCAGTTGAAAAGTGTACAAAGCAGTACCCTGCAGGTTCGCCAGTATATTTATTTCTCATAACTTTAACATTTTGAGGATTTTCACCCATTCTTTGAAAGGCAGTCATAATAAAGCTCTCGGTCATATAAGGCTCCAACTGAAAAAAAGACACTAAATAACTTCTTATTCAATGCATCTAACACGCTGGTCTCAATCTACATCGGGAGGTTGTCTCGCACTGCGAACATGACTTTGCTAAAGGTAGGATGCAAGGTTAATCTACATTAAATAAGAAGTTAAGGCTTACGTTGCCCATCCACAATTGGCATAGAAGGAAACCAGTACTTGAAGTCATGTTACTTCATGTAACGCCGAGGAATTCTTCCACAAATCGCCGACACTGCTTCGAAAACCGGAAATCAAGAAAAACACGTAAATTGAAGTTGTCCTTAACAGTACAAGACTCACTGAGGCTACTTGAAAACTTAATGTCCCCCTGAATAGCAACTAAAACACCGGCCGTCCACAGCAATTTCTCCTCTTTGTTCAAAAGCCTTTCCTCACTCTCCACAAACTTTTGACGTCAAAGCAAACTCGAAAGATACATCAAAATGCAACTCGCAGCAGTCGAAACTAATTCTTCAAAACCAACACTCCCCGTGTCTCCCAATGCCGGTTGACGCCGGTCAACACGAACACGTACAACCATTCACAAACATAGCGTAGTATCACAGAATTTGCAAGGAGTCTCGCTTATTCATAGAATGAAAATAAGTTCTCCAAGAGGGCAGTATATGTACCCATGCTGCATAATGTAAGTCTACGAAGTGGGCCGAATGCCCTCCTTTTTCTTGGTTTTGCGGTGTGATTTTCATGGCATTGTATCAGAAACTGCCATATGAGATTTTCCAAACGCCGTACAAGTAGAAAAACCCAGAACGGTTATATATGGCTTTAAAAAACCGTTCCAATGTACAGTACATATAAAATAATTTATATTATGGATAATTCGAATCATCTGACGATACTAGTTTTTCAAAACATATTGAAACAATGTTAATGTAAGTAATATTCTCACGTGACTCAAGTGACCAATTGAGGGCCGTTCTTTATGTGATATGCCATCTGGCGGTTGACAAAGATATAATCTCCAAATAATTACATCCAAGATGTGTGTTCCTCTCACCTTCCTCTTCTTCCTCCATGCCAAACTGCAAAACTCAATATTAATATAATTCATAAAAAAAATGTGATTCGTATCAATGCATTGAAGTAAGTTTGATTTTCTGCTATTGTAAAAAACGGTTCACGTGTACTTATCAGCTGATGAAGGAAAATGTATTTGATGACACGAATTTTTAAGTCAAATTCAGGGGTGTGACTTTTTCCTGCCGCATCTCCTTTAATTAAACATTTCTTTCCTTTAATTAAACATTTAATTACACTCTGAAACCACAATAGTTCGAGAAAATACAATTGAAATCAGATAGTTACGTCATCAACTGTTGCGAAAAATCAGTTGGAGTAGTGTGGAAAATAATGAACGAAATACCTGTTACAATTAACGATAGAAGGCAACCGTGTGAGCAGCGATAGTTGGTCAAAACCTTCCAGAATAAATTCGAGGCCACAAATCAAAGTGCGTACAAAAATAACCGTTGATCAGAGAGCAATCTTATTGGTTTCTGTTAAATAAATTCGTTTGGTAGAGTAGTCCGACGAACACTGCTAGAACGGACAGGCAATCATTCTCGAGCTAGTTTTCAAAGCTTCAACAGCTCACTACTTGCTGACGCGTTTAACGGCCACGACGCCGTGATTACCCGAGCGCGCGCGCTGCGTCTAAGTCAGATTGGGCGTGAAAAAATCGGAATTGCGCGAAGCACCGTGTTCCGTGTTTTGCGAACAGCGTGAACATTTTTTATTTTTGCCGCGAGCGTGCGAATGAACAGTAAACGAAACAGTCGAAGTGAATGAACTTCTCAGTGACGGTCGTCATTATTCAACTCACCGAGTCAAGGAGAAATTAATAGGTGCGTCAATCTGGAGTACGAGTCGACAGTCTACGCGTTGGAGAGTGAAGAAGTATGTGTCGTTTCCACGAACTCACTGGGCGCCTCATCCCGACACCGGATACCGCACCATGCCAGCCGAAATTCGGACTAGCGAGCCGATCAAGGTCAGAGAATACGCTGCAGACGACGTTTTGTTGAAGAAGCTACGAACCACGCCTCCGCCAGATGGTACTTATCGTGGATGGTTGCATGGTTGTCTAGGTTACAATGAAATCGATGCTGGTTCTACTGGGCATCTTGCCTATTGACCTAAGGGTAGACGAGCATGTTTTTCGCTATTTAGTATGGCGCAAAAATAGAGTTACAATAGACATTATCCACTAAAGGCTGGTGGAAAATACTGCGCGATACTGTGGGAAAGCTGGCAGATCCAGTGGGATTGCGCACGAGAAGGTAGGGATCTGCATGTCTTCATTCCATCCGTTACTTTTTCAAATAGGACCAAGAAATGGTTTAAGCAATTGATAGAAGCGATGACAGGACATGGGAACTTCAACAAGTACTGGTTTACAAGGGGTTTGCGTCAAGAGCCTGACTGTTTTAGTGGCCAAGGAGAGGAGAGTGTGACTCACAACTTGTTTGGATGCAGCCTTTAGGACCAGGCAAGGGGGAATGGTACAGTGCACTGAGACGAAAAGGACTCTTCGTGTGGATAGATTTCTCCAGGTTAATAAGCACACAAGATCTCTTCGTTGCAACTGCAGAATATGTTGAAAAAACTAACGGATATAAGACAAATAATAACTAGATAGTTTGTACCGACCTCCTTGAGGTTAGGGAACCGACTGTGGGAGACGTGACGTATTGCCTAAGTCAGACTAACAGATACTGCCCCTGGTCAGGGGCAGGGGCGTTAACAGAAGTAAAACAAGGTGAAATTTTACAACTGGATAAGGCCAGAAGACATTGCACGAGAGACTTACTATTTTGTCTGTAGCTTTTGATATATTTTCGGCCTAGTGATAAATATACAACTTTAGAAAATTTGCGTTCCCTCACACAACGACTCTCGAAGGGGAGGTGGATGGCTGTGGTTGAATCTTCTATGGATTGATGGATAAGACGTGGCGATGGAAAAGATCGATTACGGGTACAATGCGTCAAAATGAAATAACATCAGGTTAATTAAGAATTACCTTGAAATAAAAAATCTAATATATCAACAAAGTATAATGTTGGACGTGAATACTGTGTGAGATAATCATTTCTTTGGCAAAAACCCCGGTATTCACTTTTCAGTGGCGGCACGGGAAATGAATGAAAATATAAAAAATGACTACTGAAACATAAAATATCGAGCGCCATGTCCACCGGAAATCGGTGTCTTAGGCACTCATAATTAGTTTTAAATGAATATAGGGTATATAAATAAAGAGAGGGAGAGAAATTAGAAGCCTAGAGGAAAGTATGAAGGTGAGAGATTTGTTAGAAGAAGTATGTTTAGGGATAAGAAGTGTGAATGGGGAGTTTAGAATGTCTGACAGGTATTTGCGATGTGCAACAGGATTGAATCTGCGTGCAAGGTGACGGGAATACTTTTTGAAAATGTTGTCTGGGGAGAGGTCGTGGAATGCCTTTCGAAGGTGTTTCCGAACACGAAGGAAAATCAATTTGGTGTTGGTTTCCAATTTAGATAAAGAACGAAGGAAGGAATTGGGGGTGCCTATCGGTGGTCTTACAGACATCCGCAGGAACCTGTTCTCGATTTTGTGAAGGCGATGATGGTCATGCCTAAAAGTAGTAGCCCAGGTTTCGCAGGCGTAAAGCGAAAGACTGCGAATGCAGGTCTTCCGAATGCGGAATTCGGAAACATGCCGATGGTCGGGAAGATCGTGAAGAAAAAGAGTGGAAGTCCAGACAATACCCTGGGGAACCCCAGCGCAGATGGGACTGATAGTGGAAAGAAAGTGGTTGTAACGAACCTGAAAGGTCCGCCCAGAAAGGTAACTGCGTGTAGAAGGTGGTGAGAAATGGGAGGAACTGAAGAGTTGGTTTTGTGAAGGCGAAGGTCGTGATTGGTGGTGTCAAAGGTGAAAGAGGAATCAAAGAAAATTGCAATTCTTCGTGAGAAGATGGGGATAATTCGTGTCCCAGTCGAAGGTTTGCAAAACTGCAGC
Organism: Laupala kohalensis; assembly: GCA_002313205.1. Classification (NCBI taxonomy): domain Eukaryota; kingdom Metazoa; phylum Arthropoda; class Insecta; order Orthoptera; family Trigonidiidae; genus Laupala; species Laupala kohalensis. The sequence goes on along the minus strand of NNCF01126349.1, from coordinate 1,274,553 downwards.
CTTATTGCGCTGGAACCCGAATTGGTTAGACGAATAGCATGATAGGATTCTAGGAGAGGAGTAAGTTTGGCGAGGACAATGCGCTCGAAGAATTTGCCAAGAAGAGAAAGAAGGTTAATACGACGATAGTTGTTAAGGTCCCAAAGATTTTTTCCCCGGCTTGGGGAGAAGAATGACAGTGACATATTTCCATGGAAGAGCAAAATAACTGAAGGACAAGAATTAAAGATATTAGTAAGAAAAAGAATAGCGTTATTAGGTAGATGACGAAGATAGATGCCACGGATCTTGTCGGAGTCGCCCACCTTCTTGGTGTTAACTCTCTTCAGAGTGATCTTCACTCCCACTACCCCAAGGTTCAAGGGTAGTGGGAGAAAGGGGGGTAAAAGTGTGGTGAAGGGAGAGAGATAGGACACAATCAGCGGAGGAGAGTCGGGTATTTAGAATATCACTGGGTTCCGCAGTGTCGAATTCCAAGACCGTGGCTTCAAGAGAAGTAACATGCGGAGGCGGAAGACTGGTGTGAAAGATGGATTTAGGGATAGCGATGGCTGTACCGCCGCGGGGGTTTAAGTTTGAGGTGGCGTAGGGTCTATCATCACGATAAATGTGATAGCCCGGAAGAGTGAACGAAAGGGAGGGGGTGAGCCATCTCTCCTGAAGAAGGAGAACATGAATAGAAAAGTCAGTAAGAAATTGACGGATTTCGGCGATCTCAAATATGGTCGTGCCACGGCAATTCCACGATGCAAAGGACGTTATTGATTGAGAGACCATTTAGAATATGGGGGACAGGATTTGCAAGGTAGGGAGCACCTTGGGAAGGAAAGGGCCGGAGAGGAGAGGAGAGGAGAGGAGAGAATGAGTAGGACCTCCGGAGAAGATGAAGTTATAGCTGGGGGATGGCATAAGAGGTGTCCCTTGAACAATGTTGACAAAGAACGCCGGTATTGACCTTGGGACAGATGCTGCTGCCACCATTTCAGCCGCTAGGGATGGATTTTCGTAAAATCCTTTCTTAGCGGGTGTCTGTACCTTAAAAGGAACCTCTCAGCCAAATTTCAAGTTTCTAGGTTTTGTAGTTTCTGAGATTGCCTGTTTAGTCAGTCTGTCAGTGATTGGTTTTTCGCTTTCAAATGCATAGATAAAAGAAGATATATGATAATAAATTGGGGCTTTCCAGTTAGGCCAACTGCTGACTGTAGTCGACTATAGCAAGGTAGATCAAGTTAACTTTATCGACCTTGGACTACAGTCAACTTTTCGAGCATTCCATTCATTAAAAAAGTTGACTAGTTAACTTCGCTGAGGAGGAGAGTTGAGCACAGGCTCAGAAGAATCCTGCTGGGCTGAGGATGAGAGTTGAGTCCAGTCAGAATACTCGAATTAGAAGAATCGCCAAATAATTCATGAATTATTAAGCATTTTGTGACCTTTTACCTCACAAAATGCATTTCAGTAACCAAACGGGCATGCGCGAACTCAGATGTCGACTTCTGCACCAATTTTACATTTCATTCGCGTTTCCGCGCGAAGTTGACTACAGTTCGCCAAGAGTTGACAACAGTCAACTTCTCTGGTTGTGACCGTAGAGTTATACCAACTCTTGGCGAACTGTAGTCATCTTCGCGCGGAAACGCGAATGAAATGCAAAATTGGTGCAGAAGTCGACATCTGAATTCGCGCATGCCCGTTTGGTTACTGAAATGCATTTTGCGAGGTAAAAGGTCACAAAATGCTTAATAAACCATGAATTATTTTCTAATTCGAATATTCTGACTGGACTCAACCCTCATCCTATCGATAGTTTGATATATCGATATTTTTCCCGAGCGTAGTGGGCGGCAAGCTCACGGCCACACATGGCGTCTAGTTCGTTTGTGAATGGCGTCATGTAATCTGTGGTCTGCTGTGGACAGGTCTTCATGTGGCGATGTTATTCGTGTGACCTCTCAAAAACGCGCGTTCAGTATGTCGTCCGATACTGCGACACTTTTACCGCGTGACGCCTACTTCAGCTACCACCATGGCTATGGTTGGTCAAGGTGTAGAAGGTGGTGCGTTATTCACCATTGTTCATTATGCTTGACAGATAGGTAGCAGCAGTCAGGAGTGAGTGTAGAGAAAAAGGGCATAATCTGAGTATTGCAGGTAATTAAAAATACTTTAACTTTTACGTAAGTCTTTTAGGTTAGATGAACATGATTCTCGTAGTTATGTTTATGATGATATTTTTTCGTGAACAGAAATTTTCAGGTTGAATTCTCACGTGCTCGTGTGCCTCGCGCACTTGTGCACGTTATTGAATTTCCTGGATTGCTGTAATGACTAATTAGCACTTTGATCTCTGATAGTTTCGTAAATATGTATGTCAAATTTTGATTGTCGAATGAATATTCAGTTAGTTTTCTTTTTCTTACAGGTTTTTCATCGAAGTTACTTCTTCATGAGGTAAGCTTAGGCCGGTAGTACACGGTCTTCGTTCTTTATCATATATAACAATTTGGTAACATCAAGGTTTGAAAAAATTATTGATGCTGTATTACTACAAATATCATTCCAAAATACAGGTTTTATTTGTTGCTCTTGATATTTAGATAATTATATAAAAAATGTCTGAAAGACTTCTCAGAAAACAGCACATGCAAATAAATAAAAAAAAGGAACCTAGTGTATAACTCAATTTAGAAAGGACAAAAAATTCTGTTCCACTGTAATGATTTAGATTACTCATTATCCCTTATACTGTACATTTAGGAAAATAAGAACTGAGGGACACGTTGGGCTAAGCTGGTCCTCTGGATGAATCAATGATTTTGTAGAACATACAGGATTTCCACAGTCTTAAATGTGAAATATTAAGGATTACAGAAAATATATAGATGTATGTTGTTAAGAGCCAAAGAAAGGTCCCAGAATATTAACAAAAAAACTTCAATTAATCTACTTTTGGAAAAGTCTGACTGTCTTCTTCACCACTTCCCGAGAAACTCTGATGAAACTCTCACTGCTCTGATGTTACTGTTTACATACCTGAAGATGACTATGTAATACTAGGCATTCAACATCTTAGCATTTGAGCATCAGTTATGTTCCATGTTTCCATTAAAACATTTTGAATCTCATTTTGTTTTTCAAAAAAAAAAAAAAATACTGACTTCTCTAATTACTTGAAGTTCAGATACCGCAAACTGCCAAATACTTCTTATTCATCTAATTTCTTCGGGTTTCCTCGCTTTTGAGCTGCAAGCTATGACATTTCCTTCATTGTGCTAAATGCTTGGAGTAAAAGTGAATCGTAACAATCTGATTTACTTTTCTTGAAATGTTTCATTAGTGATGTTGATGGTGTTGGAGTCATTTCTTTACATTGTCATTGTAGTATTGGGTGAATTGTTCCTCATTTGCTACAGATGCTGGATGAGCTTAGGGTAATACACCGGTATCAAGTAATAGTGTTTCATCAAGATTCTGAAACAATTAAAATGATGTAAGGTATTTTTGTGTCAACTTAATGTGTATTTTTTTTCCCTTCAGGTTGCAAGAGCCTCAGAAGAATGGATAATATAGCTAAGGAGTTTGAGAAGAAATGGAAGGAAAATGCCTGAATATAGTGGCTCACATTATTTTAATTACAAACATTTCATCATTATACCCTTTGCTTTGGCTGATGCTAATTATACATTTCTGTGTGATGCCAGGGCCAACCGCAGAGTAGTGATGCCGGAGTGTATATCAGCATTTTACAGCAACACATACTGCACCATTGGCCCCAATATCCTACTATATGACAATAAATTTCCATTTTTACTCTGATTACATTTTGTTATTTTCCATCTTCCACATTTGACTGTTTCATCCAGTGTTATTCTGTTACTTGTTTATTATAATAGTTCATAGAATTTTACAGTTAATGTAAATATAACCTAATATTGTCATTGAGAATATATTGTGAAGACGAACATTTACCAAACTAGGCCTAACATTTAAAAAATCCAATGGTATTTTGTATAGCCCTCAAACATATTATTCTTACTGTTGCCTTTTTTGTCACTTACTTGCATCTTAAACTTTGCAATTTTTAATTTTGCATGTCTGCAGATGTCCATCCATTGAAAATTTCACATACAGCATCTGCCTCATTATGTGAAATGAGCCTCAATAATCCAACTGAACTTACCCATTTTTCGCCTCCAGCGCCATGCTTGCTCACGATTAGAGATATGACATAGTTGAATTATTATCAAAGCTTGTGAATTACACTGTCATATCTTTGATAATAGAAATACAATAGATTTTCTATATTGGTGTGCAACGGTTCAAAAGGAGTGGAGTTGGTGTTGAACTATAACTCACTTGATGAATAACTGTTTTGAAAATAATGCAATCCTGTATCTATTCCCATTCCTTCAATTACTTTTGTCTAATGGAATGTGTAGTTTTGAGTATAGAATTCTGAAGGGTTAATAAGAAAATTTAAAATTTTCAAGGCACTACATACATTTAGTGAGTTTGTTGTTAGAATTTTGTTTCCATTTTCATTTAAGCATAGCTATGTTGTGATAATTATATTTTATTGTTCAACTATGTACTAAACTTGTTTTTTCTACTTTGTGTATTTGATTCCTTTTTCTGGCAAAAACCTGTCTATCTTAGACCTTGGTGCATTCTTGTTCTTCGCAGCTTACTTCCAATTTCTAACATGAAGTATGGTAGAACCCTGTTGGCTTGAACCCATTGTAGTTTGGAAAACCCGGATAAGCCAAACAAATATTAATATTTTTGCTTGTCACATTAATTTTTATGTAGAATTTATTGTACAAAGCATCTGGAACGTGAGAGGTGAAAACAAAACAGTAATATCATACACCAGAAAATACTTTGTTCTAAGGAAAGAATGAGTTATACTCTTTTTGTAGTTTCTGAAAAAATCTGTCATAAAATAACATTTAAATATTAAATATACAACTTACAATTTTGAATTTCTTTTGATCAACATATTTTTTAATTTCAATCAAAATTTCTGATAATCTGAATATTCATTGATCCAAACAGACAATGGTCCCAATTAGTTTGGATTAGTGGGGTTCTACTGTCTTTTGTTCCTTACTCAGTGAATGTCCATTCTTGTTGTGCCTTGCAAGTGGTCTTGTTCTGACAAATTATTCAACCAATAACTGGTCTCGTGTTAGTGTCTTTATTTCCACCATCTTGCTGAGCGCTAGAGTATGGGTTCAAACCTGGCTCTGCTGCACTAGGTGAGGTTATCTCTCGCCTACACCAGATGAATATCTATTCAGTATAATAAGTTCCTTGGCAACTGAACATATCTCCTTCCCTAGTCGCAGTTGTGTGGAAGAGTAGGCCTCGTTCATCACTCTTAGTTAAGTAGAAATAACTGTGTGCATGTAAAAAATATGTAACCCTCCCACTTCATTCGTTGAGAACCTAATAAATATTTTGGAATGGATATTAAAGCAGAATTATCAAGTTCCTCATCCTATCTTATCTTACTTAGTTTTTTATGCAATTATGTATATATTTATCTGTGTAAGAATGCCTACTTCTTGCTGGTACATGTAACTATGCTCTGGTGCAGTGTTTTCTATAAGTTTACCCTCCTTGAGTTTCCTTGATTGAATTATGTTCTTTCTCTTGGTTTCAATTATTTGAAATTTCCTGCCTTTAGGGTATAAACTGGTTTTAAACAGCCTTAAAGATACTTTCCCTTTAGGTTAGTATCATCAACTTAACTATCTGTTCAAATTTGTACTTCATAGTTTCAGGTGTCCTAAAGTTTCCTAATGCAATTTTACTACATACTTACATTTATTATACTGTCTTAATGTACATTTCACATTATTTATTATGATTGTTCCTTTATCATCCAACATGTAGTTTGGGCCTCTGATTCACCAAATAGTTATGAAAATTAGTAACATTGCTATATAACAACGGAACACAATATAAACATAAATATTTTATTACAAAATAGGCTAATAAATAAAGCTGAAATCATAAATGTTATAAAATAGTATTGGAAATAACCAAAAAAAATTTCTGTCCAATTGTAAATTTAAACAGCTATATTTAAATGTTATAAAGAACATTTCCTATATTCTATGTGTTATTAAAGTGTAATAAAATAATAATTTGATGGACTGGTCTATGTTATGGAGTGTTACAACTGTTCTACTGTATTTAAATTTTACAAAAGGTCCATTATAAGGCTGTGGAATATATTTAACGTTTCTATTTCAATACTATAGTGCTGTATTCAAAAGGCGAGAAAACTCATGTCTGGAAAGAATTTGGATATTAAGATTGATATGTTACAGACAAGCTTGTGAGTGGAAACTTTGGTTCAATTAAATTATTGTGACATTCTCAATTCATGCACAATATAACTAACTGACTCTAAATAAGAATAACCTGGGGGAATGACTTTCTTGGATTTGCCTTGCTATTTATGTGTCAATTTTCAAAAGATGACTGATCTTTTCTGATAATATCGTCTGCTTATGGTAATGGGAATTTCCTTTTTCTACTTATGAAAACATTACAGGTCATATGAAAGATATTTCCCTGTAATTGTTTCTTGTCAGTTTCAGTTCCTTTCTTGTTAGATTCGACATTACTTTGTTCCTGTTCCCATGTTGCAAAACTGCTAGAATATTGAAACTGCAAGCTACTCATTTGTGGCACCATATAGCTGGAACAAAAGGTAAGGGATAGTACCTTGTTATGTTCAGTTTATCTACATAGTGTGGAAGTAAGGGATGCAGACCGCTATTTGGTTTTACCAACTAAGCCTTCACTTTCTGGTACCATAAAGAAAGTGAGAGCCACAGCAAACCCAGACCACTGACTAGATGAGAATATGGACCCGCAACTTCTGAGTACCTACTTGTGGAGGAGTGTTTGCATCAACAGCCAGGCGGAAATTGCGACGGACCAGGAACCGAACCCGGGACTTCCTGCTCTGGCCGTAGATGTGCTGTCAACTACACCACCCACCTCGAGTCCGTACGCCGTTGACGAGCAGCGTGTCCCGGGTTCGACTCGGTCCGTCGCAATTTTTCCCTGGCCGTTGACGATGCTCTATGGGAATATGACTCCATGCAAATAGATTCATCAAGTTTAGTAGTCACCACTATAATACTGCAACCAGCTACACCTGTAGCCCGAACATTAAGATATAATTTTGCATGGTGCCATTGTCACGGGATGACATTTTTCGGTTTATATTTTATTCTTATTTTTTTATTATATTAAATATTTTTCAAATATTTCCCGTTTTATTCACTACACAATCACGCGTAGGTCGCGAAAACGCTCGTCGTCTTCCGGCCGAGTTCCACTTTAGTGGCAAAGACCGGACGCCCAGATAACCGCATCTGCGTCGTGTCCCACTTGGATGACGAAGAATGTTCCAGAACATTCACTGAGGCAACGCCCTGCGGCGTCATTTAGATGAACGCAGTTTTCCCTCTCCAAAGACCTAGGGACCCGAGCTTACCGATCATATAAATATTACTCTGTCCCTAGGCAGAGGACAGTTTTTTGAAGCACGAGATGAACGTTGTCGTCCGTTGGGGCCGTTTGTTCTCGTACCACCAATCTTCCAAACTCGGAAGTAACCTGCTGCCTTTTGAGGGGACAAGACTCTACATGCTGTTTTTGGTAACATGAGCACTACGTTAGCGAAGTCATTTCGTTTCTTGGATCATAGATCCACACACTATTAAGCTATTTAATTGAACTATGAAGTACTATCGTCTGTCGTTTCCCATTACTTTAGCTGCATTGACCTATATCCATATCCAAAGAACTGAAAATTGGGTAAAATAAAGATATTTTTGAGTTGAAAAAATTAGGTTTTTTTTTTTTTTTTCGTGGGGCTTTAGGGCTTGTCAACATCAAAGGTCATTAGAGCCCAGAAAAAATTAGGTGAGATGAATGATTTGAGATACGTAAGTTAGAAATTGGAGATTTTGGAAAAGTTGGAAATTTTGTCATAAATTTTACAATTTCTTGCTAAATGAATATTGTCAAACGAAATGTTTCGATTCCTCACATAAAAGTAAATAAGATAATTGTTTTGGAAGTCTTTTCAAAGAGATGTTTGTGTTTGAGATGTGAAGAAAGAAATCTTGTGAAATTTTCATGAAAGAAAGATGATAAGAAATGTGACTGAAAATTTGGAGATAGGAAGTACTCACACTCATTTTTTAGCTATCAGATAATCTATTGGTGTTATTTGTGAATTGCAATATTTAAGGAAGATTTATTATTATTAATTATTTATATTTTAATAGGCTATAAAAATATTAATGCAATTTAAGACACTGACGTTAATTATTATCCTGTTCACAATAGTACAATGTAATAAGATCTAAGAAAATTGAAAATTAGGATGTATCCCGTTCCAAACATACCAACTTCTTTCATCAATTCGAAGCTCATGAGTCAGCATAGGAATGCCAATAAGTGATTCTTATTCCTAATGTGATCTTTTAACCTTTAATTTTTAAATACGATGAAAGCTATATAATTTTTAATGTGAAATATATTAAGGACTAGGATACATCAAGTTTCAATTATTAATCATAATTCAAATATTAAGTGAATTTTTGTGCAGATGAACTAGATGTCAATTCAGTGTTAGTTGAGAAGGCGGTCAGAAATTTGTCAAGCATGTTTACAAGTAATAAGTGGACTAAAGTTGAGAGGAGAATACAAATATTAGTGTTCGTAAATCATGCCGGATACTCTACCATCTATAATTAAGGCAGCTAAAAAAATGAACTACTGCGCCTTCAACGTCTACTGTTTGGAGGAGATATTCGATTTAAATGAGATTCATTATTCTGTGCAAAACTAGAAGTTAACGAAATCTATCACCGCTAAAAAATTCATATACTTCATAACTATGTTACATATAAGAGAAAATAAGGACTCGTCACTCATGCTTCTACCTCGGTGGCATTGACGTTGCGGTCCGTCTCGAGGCGATGGGGGCAGAGCCACATCTAGTGGCTTGTCCTGATCTCTCGTCATTACAACCTGGTGTTGAAGTTTAGGGCGCGATATCACATGGTCGCCATCCACCGTTTAAGTACCTCACAGGTACTGACAACCAACGGTACACAAAGAATTACAAATTGCAGCGCCATGCGTCGTTAACGCCCAAAGTCAGAAGTCTACTTCGGGGGTACAATGCACGTTCTCGTATAACTGCCGTCTTCCCAGTGTACCTTGAATCGGCGGAATCTTCCATCACCCGTATTATTTCCTGACCGCTTCCCGATGGAGAATGTTGAGTGCCATGGAACATACAAATAGGACGCCACTTGTATCTCCTACTCTGAAGGATCTACGCTGCTGCGCACGAAATGCACATACTCTAATCACGGCGGATGATATTAAAACAATAAACACAGTCACGGCAACCAACCAACAACAGTATAAGCTACGAAAACTCACAATCACAGAAAAGCTGTAATTACCTACAACTCAGCATGTCTGATCAACGCAAACAAATTCAGAATTCCCACCACCACGAACCGCCACAGCAGTGCAATGAGGTGCCGCACGCACTCAGCCACTGAATATTCTTGGACTCTGAGGGCTGGTCATGTGGCAAGCAGTGTTTGCAGATCTTGTTCTCATAGGAAAGTAAAAAATTATGTACAATGAAGTCGAACTTTGTGTTACATAAGAGTGACCGTAAAATTACACGTTACACCGTTCACCCCATCAATTGCATGAATTTGGGGATCTCAGGGTAAAACCCCCGGCAAGGAAAGCGACAAGCGAAAGATAATTATAAATCCGCTCTCAGTCCTGGAAAATAATTGACGAGTACTCAATACCAAATTGGAACTAATATTCAACACGATGCGTGGTCTGCCACCGCGTGGATATCACCGACACATACACTCATCTTGAAGTAAACGATAAATTCAGCCACACAATCATTCTCAACACTCCAATTCGCGGGTTAGTTCGAGACCACGCGGTGTTTAAGGTCACGAACATTCAAGCAATGTTGCAACAAAGAATGGACACGGTCTGCGAGGCCTTCAAAATGTCGTAAGTTTTTTGACGATACTCTCGTGTTTGCAGATAATTGGGAAAATCTTGTGCAGTATCTCAAGTTGACGCTGATGCACTTCAGGCAGCATGGTCTTAATCTGAACCATGCCAAATGCTCATTTGCGGAACCCGTGCACGAAGCGCTAGGACACAAAATAGATGCAACGGATATACACACCAGCCCTAACAGACGCGCCGAAGCCGACGACACCTGAAGAACTTCGGAAAAGGTACCGAACATTGCTCGCACATTCCTGATCTATCCGAAAGATAGACCACTCAGTGATACGTTACTTGAAGATCGTCTCGTGTGGACACCAAGAGGAGATAGGGTCTACATGGATATTAAGGACGCATTGACCTTGCCACAAGTCCTCATCCAGTACGATCCGACGTTAGCACTCTTATTGGCTACGAATTCAAGTAAAATGGGGTTGGGAGCAGTACTGTCACACCGACCCAGCAAAAGAAAAGAACGTCCCTTCTCTAATGCAAGATGAACGATGTCATTCACAGATCAGAAGTACACGCAGATAGACAAAAAGCTCTTAACTTTACTCTCATCACTGATCACAAATCTCTGGCATATATTCTGCACCCCGAAAAGACTTTACCGTTTTGTGTATTAGTCGCATGGCCAATTATGCTAACTCCTTTGCTCACTTTAACTACGATCTCGTGTTCAAAACAGGAAAACCAACGCTGACGCTAACTACTATTTGCCAACACCAACCCAAAAAAGAGGAGGCGATCTCCACAATGCGATCCAATACCTGGGTAGAAATATGAAATGTCACATCGATCAAATTATTTCGTAGATTGTTCCTGTGTCACAGAAGAGAACTTGAGGCTGAGAAAGAAAAAACGCCTGACCGACGAGACAAAACAGCCGCTGTCACGACATGTTCGGATCATCAACACAACTACGTGCAGCGCCAACGACGCACAATTCAGAATTGAAGCTGCTCCAGTACGAACACCAGCTGCTAAGCATGTGAGACAATCGCAGTCAACAACAAATCCGAAGATCGTCACACAAACAAACACTAAAGATTGTTTTTTAATTAAAGGATGTAACGCGTTCATTTAAAGGATGGAGGAACTGTTATGTATGTGTAAATGCTTCTCCCCTCCACTCGGTTTCATGCTATGATTCAGTGTGTAGTGTGTGGATTCAAGCTGCTTGTCTTTTGTACTATCTATGTCGTGTTTCCTATGTGACAATGTAATGAAGTTGTTAGCAGTTACTTATTTACCCGAAATCACAAAACACACAAAACATGTAGGCTACGTAAAAAGTGTAATGATCTATTAAGTTCGTGAACATATAAAATTAACTTTAAGAAGTCAATAAGGCTTCATGGATTACAATACCAACAAATATATTTATATTTTTTCCCTCCTGCTCCAGGTTTTCTCCGCAATTTCTGACTTACTTGGTCACCCGAATCGGTAGAAGTGGACTTGTGTACAATCGGGAATCTCCTTAACACTTTAATTAACAATAATATATCATGAATATTAAATCGGTGACTACTCTTGGGCCCTTGATCGGAAATGATGGGATGGTCCCTTGCTTTTCTGAATTTTAGTTCACTGTCTCCCACGTGGTCAAACGCAGTTTGCAATTGCATTTTTTTACAATACAGGTTAATCGATTGATAAAGGAGATAGGGTTGCGAGAGAATGAAAAATCTAAATTATATGCAATGAGAGGCAAATAGTTCGTAAAACGGCACAACTCTTTCACGATGTTGACGAGTTTCGAATCGGTTATATAGCTACTTTAAGTTTAAAGCTAACACACTGTGAGATCGATCAATATCCTAGAGGTATCTCAAAACCTAATGAATTATTGCAAAACCAGCAGGACAATTGATTTAAAAAGTTGATATGAACACCGCTTCCTTGAAACCACCACTGGGTGACTATTCTGAACTTCTGGCATTCAAAAAATACCAACAGGGTTGAATTAGTTCCAGAGATTGCCCTTATGCATTAACGCAGTACTAGGAATTTGTCTGCTATTTTGGAGCAATTGACGATGAAAATTTCAGCCTGCTTAAATTACCTTGTGACATCGTAGACATGGGTAGATGAAATGAAAAATTAACTGAAAACTTAAAATAATTTTGTGATATATGAGAAAGGAACCTTAAGTGAGACTTTTTCATTGAGAAATTTATATCCTCATTGCCATGGAAAAGAATGGCATCAGACCTACACATGAGCACGATCAAGCAATTTCAAGTTCTACCAACACCTACCTTCACAAGATATAAGGCAATATGAGTCTTTCTTGGGTAAGCAAATGACTACAAAGAATTTATTTACAATATTGCATCTACAGTTGCACTCCTTTATATGTTAGGAAAGTTAAATTCGAATGGCGTAAAGAGTGCTGGGACGCTTACAATGTGCTCTAAAAGAACATATATCAGTCAGTGTCTGAAATCAGCTCCTGGGAGAGGATTACACTGGCAACAGATGCATCAGATTGCGGCATTCTCTCTCACAAGCTTGACGATGGTTCGGAGCGCAAATATCATTTGCATACAAAAACCAATACCAACCGGAAAAGTATTTGCAACTGGAGAAAGGAACGTTATCCATAATCTATTGTATCGAAAAGTTCCATCGAATCCTACCTGCGATTAATCAACATAATTTCGATCAACAAACCTCTTATTGCATTATATTTCCTCTCGAAACCTGTTCCTGATCGTAAGATCCAAAGAATTGTAGAATTGACTCTGTTGGTTCGCAGTAAATATTCGAACAACTTGTGTAATTAGCGAACCCTGGCTAATATATGACTGATTTATTTGCACTACTTGTGAGAACAATGAACCCGCCGCGGGTTTACTATTTGTGTGAATAGCGATACACGCATCGCAGATATTTTCTAGGTTGATATGTATTTTAGGTTAAAAAAGACAATATTCAACAATCTTATTTACGAGTGGGATCTTATGAGTCCTGTTTTATTTTAATATAAGACGTTTTTAATAGATGGATTCAAAATATTATGTTTACACTGCGAAGTGCTTAGTAAATAACATTCCACTTGAGTTTTTGTGTCATTCTATATGAGTTTGTTTATCAAGTTTTCGAACTTAGGTTTATTTCAATCATTCAGGAATTCGTCGCAGATTTTAATCAAATGAAGACTTTCATTTGAATTTAAATTCAAATTTCATTATCATTACCTTAATTCAGATTGTCATTCATATACTTGCCAAAAATTGAACTGACAGTTCGCCCTAGTGGCTCATGGACTTGTGTTCCGGTGCTTGTAGAACGATACGCTCGCGAGTTCACACCTACGCCTAAAACTTTTTTATTTACTCCTATTGTCTGTAGCAAATTACGCAACTAGTGCGGTTAGCAAGCCCGTAAATGGATTTACCATTTCCACAACTTGTGCGATAACAAGCCCGTAAATGGGTTCACTATTTCTACTAGGTGTACCGATAGTGAGCGCACTGTGGCGCATTCTGGGTGCGATTATTTGTACGAATTGTGTCAATATCGATATACCGGAGCAGCTAGTGAGTCAGACAGTGGAACGGTCTAGCCGCGGCTAGTTGCACGAGTTGCGACCAACGCGATTCACTGCGTGACAGTTAGGAAGCCAGCCCTGTAAGAACAGGAAACAATCTTCCCTATGATAAAGTAAAAAAAAAAATTAAAACAGTAGGGAGTAATATCGTTCAAGATGAAGCGTAATGTTATTTAACGTATAATTTGAAACCATAATGAAACCCTGTAATATGTAGGACTGAATTCTGGCATGAATTTCAACGTGATTGAAAGAAACATAGGTTAGAAAGAGTGGAGTGGCATAAAAACGCAAGTGGGATTTTATTTACTGGTCATTTCACATTGTAAACGTAATATTTAGAATCCATCTATTAATAAGTTTTACAATGAAAGAAAATAAAACTCAAATACCGATCTCGGAAATATCATTTTATATCGCCATTTTTATCCTTAAATACATGACAGTCTTCCTACTTGCCACACTGTGCCACAACTCGTACATATAATCGCACTCAGACGCAACTGTGCGCTCACAATTGGCACAAACGGAGCTTGTGCACGCTAATCGCACAAGTGGAAATAGTGAGCTCATTTAGTGGGCTCACTAATTCTACAACTAATGCAAATATCATCAGCTCTGTTGGTTGGGAATAACTTCGAATCCTTTGAATATCCTCTTTGACCTACAGAGCGAATGCTCCATATGCGTGGGGTAATGCAAGCTGCCTACTATCAATGTAGATATGTTAAATAATGTATCTTGACTGCTATTACCCTAACTACATTTCCTTTTTTGACTCATATCGATCATTGCTAGATAAAGTCGGTCCAAGATTTATGTTGTACACCTAGGCGCACCTAGGTTTCATTTGGACCACTTTCTACACTAGTGCGAACTAAGATATGTCATTTTTATTCTGATAGTCAATGAATGTTTTTAAAAAGGTACTCCTACTATGTCTCTTGCCCAAAGACCCAAGGTCAAGTATGGACACTGTCCGCATAGTCCGTGGTGTCCACACTGTAATGTGCTCCGCTGATTGTTATTTGTTTAGAAAATGAACAAACTACACAGACAATTCAGAACGTAAGTTTGGCGGGGGAGGGTTCAGACCCTGTTTTGATGACATTGGGTAGGAGAGAATTCCTATGAAGTCAAGTCGGCGCTAGTGGGGATACGTACATGCGCTGAACGATCGCAGGTGGGAGCGTTCCGGGTCATGGTGGAAATGACCGAGTGAACGGTCGTTCTTTGTATCTGACAGATTGTTCCAGGATTCTTCGTTCAGTTCCCTAGCAGATCCGTTCAATCTTGACCCGTGTGAGGAACGCGGAATTCAAATAAGAAAATGGATTGGGTCCATTGTAACAAATGTTTTTCTCAGCCGGGAGATGTAAAAGAAAAACAGTTTTGGCTTACATCGTGTGGGCATATGTTCTGCGCTACATGTTTAGCACGTGGTAATAATTTTGGTTTATTTATGAATTAAGTAGAATAAGTTTCTCCTCTGGCACAAATGCTTGCCGTTTTTCATAAAAAATATTTTTACTATTGTTATTACTATGCGATACACTATTTATATTGATTCTTCTATTTCGTATTATTGGTTCCATCACTGATAATCTAGTTATGTTCATGGAACTAATTGATGTTCCCAGGTCCTGATGGCTCTGTTGGGTGTCTTGTTTGCAGAAAGAAATGTTCTATTCAACTTCTGAAAGCTACAAAAGTATGTATGTTAAACTGTATATACATTTTTTGTGTATTGAGTTTATTACATTTTGAATTTGTTTCCCATTCGTCTTTAGTTGAATGGAGAGTTGAAAGATTATTTTTCCAGCATGGAGACATTATATGATAAATTTTTAGACATTCACGCATTTCAGGATGAACATAGAAAGAAACTTGCACAGGGCCACATCAAACTTGTACGTAAATTGGAAAAGAGGTTTTTGACAACATTTAATTTCAAAATGTTTCTAATAAAAAAAAACACTTTCTTTTTTTTATAGGTAAAGGAAACAAAGAGTGTTTCAAAAAGAAATGAAGCAATATATACTGAAATCAGTGAATTACAGAGGAGAATTTTTGAATTGTAAGATTGTATTTATTTATATCATTGTTTTCATATGATAAAAGGCCAGAAAGTGCAGTGAAACCACAGCATAATGGCTTTACAATCAATACAGGCTAAAGGTTCAAAAACTTTTGGTCAATACAAAACAATTCAAGTCATGGGCAACATCTAAACTGTATAGACAAAACATTATTTGTATCACAATTATTAAATTCTTTTGTAACAATCAATGAAGTTTATAAAGAATTTTTAAGTGTAATATGAACAGAAATAATTGTTCAATATCAATGCAACTACTGTTTAACACGATTTATTCTGTGATTATTCAGCTCCATAAAAATAAACATTAGAAATGTTTCATTAAATCATTAAGTATGTTCCTAATAAAGAGAAACTGTTGAAAATCTTGCTTAATGATTTTATTTGTCATATAGCTGTGATAATAGGACATGGTGTTAGCAAGAAATGAAATTCACAATCATTTTAAATTGCATTTATCCCATTACCAGTAACACCCCAGGATGTGTTTGTGATCAGAGTCATGAGTGTGACTAAAGTTGGAATTTCATTGGAATGAGTAAAAATATGCATAAAAACCTAAATTAATCCTAAAAAAAAATATGAATTTAAAAATTTATTTTATGTACTATGTGTTACTTTAAGCCGCTATGGTCTATATCTGCCACTGGCTGTAGACAATATCTTGCACAATTGGGGGCACAGTGTAGATTTATCTTCTGATCTTAATAAGTGTGTGAAAACATGACCTGAACCCCTACCAAAGGTCAGGGTAATTGGACAAAATGCTACAGTATCTCCATAATTTATTTTCAGTTAGATATTATGAATTAATGAAATGTATCTTTGATTTGATGTGAATTTGTGGTCCTGATGTATGATTAATATTTGTAGTAATATGATTTCTGAATATATCAAGTGGATTCAAATGATTTTTTTAATTAGAAAGGGTTTGTGAAGTTCCTGCACCGATTATTGACACACTTGATGACCCTCTTATTGTTATTGTCTTTTAGTTCTTGTGCAATGGACTTCCTCCAGAAACTGGATGAAATTTTAAGTAAACAGTGTAAAAGCAATTGTGAAAGAACTATTATTCTCAGTGATTTTGTTCCTAAAAGGCAGAGGTGTCTTTGGTTTTCATGACACACAAATATTTTCAGATAAAGATAAGCGTAGTGTATAATTATTATTTCAGTTCTCAAAACAATTTATCTAGTATACTGAGGGTCCAATATATTGCAATGTCCATTATTTTGATGTTCTGTTGTAATTTGAAATATTTCTTTTTTTCACAGAGAACTAAACATTGTGTGAATGATTTAATGTGTCTTTCAAAGTGAGTTTAGTTAATGCAGTAGCAGTGCTTTATTAAAGTGAATGGTTTCTGTAATTTAGTATTTACTGAATATTGGACTTATTATATTGCTTCTGTACAAAGATGCATTTTGCAGGGAAAAGGAGAATAGCGAGTTGGAGAGATTTGCTCACCAAACCTCTAGTTCAAAACCACTTAATTTTCCTTTCTCAAAGAATTCTGTTCCATCTTGCCAGAATTTCTTTAATGGAATACCTGCTTTCTCCACACCACAATCTTCTTCGATTCCAAAGGTTTAGCAGTATAAGATATATTTGCATTTACTTTCTATTTATCCTACTTATGTGTTCATGACGTGACATATTTATTTCCTTGCAGAAATTGTCTCTGGTTAGATTAGCTAGTCCTTGTGTCCAAGAAATCCCTTCATATCATGTATGTATACTTTCTTCTTTGCTCATGTTAAGAATTCAAAATTTGAAAGAAAATAAATATTTTGTTTTCATAGAGAACACCAAGATATCAAATTATTGGTTCTGCACAGGTATGTAGAAAAGCAGGATCCGAAAAGCTGTCTCAAGTGATAAAGAGACATAAAGACACTGAAGGCTGATGTAGATGAGAACCTGTGTAAACGTGGAACCTTCAGAGTTCCAATGCAGGAGACCGTGCATCCAACCAACATGAATAATGGACTTGGAAGAGGGTCTGTTGAATGCTGTGGACCGAATTACCAGCATGTCTCTTTATCACTTGGCAGCGTTTGGGACCCTGCCCTCCTATGTGATTCTTATTCCTATTGATGTTATCTACCTCCCCTCCAAGTTTGTACATGGAGTTCAAAAGCATCCTGTATAAAAAAAACATAACTAAAAGAAAAAGTTTAAAAAATTCATACCAACATTTCAACGAGTTCCCCTTTTCCTTTTACAGAGGGATCCTCCAAGTCACACATCAAGCACTCAAAGCATAAATATTTGTGGCAAGCGACAACCACTGCATACACCGTGTGTTCCATCACCATCACCTTCACCATCATTCCTCATGAAGAAGCCAGCAATTCAAGAAAGGTAACTTATCTTAATTTTCTTCTCTCTGAAGCAAATTTTCTAAATTTCTGGAATAACATAAATTACTATTTTCAGCACTCCAGATTATGTCAAACAACTACAAAACATGTCATTTCTTCAAGGAAAACATTACAAGCACTATTCTGGAAAGAAATGACAACAAATACCAGGAAAATCACGCAATAATTTAAGATAAAGATATGTGTTTCAAAATATGAGAATTCTTATTTTCAAAGATGTTTCATTGTGTTATGTTTAATTTTTGTTATACAAATATGTTGTCTGAAACAAAATAAGTGTTTCTAATTCTTTATTCTAAAAGAAGACAAAAGTTTTTGAGTTTTCACTTTTTATAAATATGAGAATTTTTATTTTCAGAGATGTTACAAATATGTGATCTTATTTTTTTTTCCTGTTCTAGTTTTTATTTAATATGATATTAAACATATGATGGATGAGAAGTTAGTAAGATGCTTTAACAATAATTTTCTCTTGTACAAGCATCTTTAAAGATACGTAGTTCAGTAATATATTTTTAATTTTTGTTAATTGCAATGTTTTCTCAACTTCATAACTTGACACATATATTAGTTCTTTTTTTTAACAGAGTATAACATGAAATGTCAGTTAAAGACAAGGTAATAGTTTATTGTTTTTCAAGCTTTTAATGTATTCATCTACTTCTATGTTTCACAACTCTCATCATGTTGCAAATCTCAATGGAGGGAATTTGACTAGGAGTGTGAAAAATGTCACCATGATTACTGTAAAATGTTATAATTGCAAATCTGTAGATTTTTTTAAATTCTGTGACTCTGACTTCCTTATTACGAAAGTATTTTGGCACCATAATGTTAAATAGACTTCCTAGATAGAAGTTTTATTATTATTATTAATATTGAATGAGATATTTCTGACGACTGTTATCTATCCCACACTTTTACTATAAAATGACCTTGAAATTTTAATTATTTTCAAATGAGTTCTAAGAAGAAGAATAAATTTTAATAAATAAAATGAGTGCCAATGAACATGAAATGACAGCTAATACAATATAACTTTAACTCATGTGAAAGTACATATGGGCAATTCTGTACAAGTGGGCCATGGTGGAGTTCAAAATTATTTCATTGGACCTGAGTCTTAAAGTACGTTCTCATCCAAATGTTCAACCCTCTAGGTCAGCCCAAAGTAGTCTATATCTAATCCCAGGGGTCAACTACAACATGCAAGGGGTCCATGCAGCAAAAAAATTTTTGGGGTCAATAAGATGTAAAAGGGGATCCACGATAGTGGATCTTATTTAAGCAGGTCGTGACCTTAATTTTGGCTTTCCATGAATGAAATAATCCACATAGAGTGTATGTGTGTCATACACAGATAGTATCTAAGTATTTACATAATATTTTCTTATTAACTTTTACATCTTTTTTTTTTTTAATTATAAAACTATCTATGAAGTAAACAATTTTAAAACCTAAAGCAACATTATAAGAATAATAATTTAAGAAACTAATTTCAAGTTGAATACAGTAAGAGATGTGGTCTATGCATGAGAGGAGTGTGGTTGTTTTTCTTTCAAAATTTTCTTTCAAAACAATTTAATTTTGACATGTTTTCTGCAAAATATTGAAAATTATATGCTACATTTTCTCATGACTACCAGCACAAAAATGTGTCAGTTTTATGGATTACAATATTATTTGAACACAGACACTTATTATAATTTTATTTTAGCAGTCATGAGAGCCATATCTAATATAACATGTGATGAAAATTCTCAATTCAAAAATGTATTAGATTAGAAAAAATACATGCCTAAATACAAATTTATCGTTTTTTAGATTACAGAAATGGTTTAGTTCTAACACTAAAAATCGACTCTGGAATGCATTTAAACCTAGAAAGTAGGACATTAATTTTAAATTTTTTCCAGAGGATGGGGGGTGCAGGATCACCTTTTGTTGGGGAGCATGGAAAATGCACCATTCCGCCACCACGAAATTCCCCATGACATCACAGCCTTCTTACTCATAAAGAAAAAACCTCAATATTCCTTCCGTTGCCACTCAAGCAGGAATTTCTCTTAAAAAAGATTCTCCAATTTTCTGGGAATGTATTGAGGAGGGTAAAAGAGTCAAGAGATGGAGATCAAAGACAGAAAAGAATGGGCATATGAGATAAGGGTAGGGGAGGCAGAATTTGGAGTGACGTACAGGGGAAAGAAAAAAAAAATAATTGTAGTACTTATTATGTATAGGGTGAGAAAAAAGTTATTCCATTGAGCAGAAGATCAAGATATTCCATATATTAAATGCTTGAACTCGTTTTACATTCTCTAAGGTGTTGAGTATTGGTGAGTCTGCGTCATATGGCATACAGGGGAATATGCAACACCAATTTTTTTTTTACAATAAAGTTTATAAATTGCTATACTACTTCAAAATGGTAAATTTTTGTAAGTAACCTTTTTTCTCTACATACTTAACGAATAATCAAAAGTTCTCTTCATAACAAATATTACTTTCTGGCCTTAAAGGGAATAATTTTTAAACTAGTATTTATTATTTTAGTTCAAATTAAATTTGAATTTTCCTAAATTCAGAATCGACCTTACGGAAGTCGCTACTCGTATCGCTCTCTTGCATTGAAGGAGAGTTCACATGCAAAAAAATCGTCTAAACACTATATTATTATTATTATTAAACGCCGCTACGATGATTGTGTAAATACTGCAGTCCGCCAGTGAATTAGAAATTTGTCTTAATCGTCGCAATCTTGAAGTCAACGAGATAAGCTGTAACTCCTAAAATGCAGCACGTGAATATCGAAGACAAAGATTTCAGGTATTCAACAGAAGTAATATTTTTTTTGTGGTGCTTTAAAGGGCTCGTCAATAGCAAGGTCATTAGAGCCCAGACGGAAGTAAGAGGTCCTTGTTACGCATAGTATACTTGGCGCAAGCTGAGTTGGCGAAGCGCTCTACTATTCATTTCGAGCGCTACTGCGAACTATCCAATGGAAAGATATTGTCCGTTACTTTCACATAGGAAACAGATAGATCATCTAATAATCACCTCACACTCCGGAGACGCCATTCTGAACCTCCCTAACAGGCTGACCTAGAATCACTTCCGCAAATCACGTACTTTTCACACGCACACCAAAGGAGGCTATTTTCCCTTCGAGATACGTCACCAATACGGGTTGAGCCCCTCCGGTGGCTAAGGGGTTAGTGTGCTCGCACCGGGTTCAATTCACGTCGGGACCAGAAAAAATTGTAGCTTTTCACATTAATGTCCGAGTGTGAATCGCTGAGACTACTCGAAAGCGAACTTTCCTTCTTCTAAACACCTATTGCTCCTAATATCACTAACTCTTACTATTACTAACTACTCCTTCTAACACCTAACTAGCGCACCTACTAACCCTACCACCTACCTCTTATTGCCCCACGTAGATAAACTTCAATATCTCGCTATATTTGTCACCAACAAGTAAAAATTTAAAAAAATCCAAGGTTGAGCTGGTAATAAGTCATGAAGACAGCCTTAAGAGATAGCTGTAGAGAAAAGAAAGTCGAGGCAGCTGTCGGCTTTGACTACACCCCGAGTGGCTGGGTCACGGGCTTAGCCGAAGAGTCCACGTGTGGAAAGGGAGATGTTTTTAGTAACGCCCAACAGTGAGACAAATGTTCTCCGTAGAGGCGGTCTTTTCGGCTACATCCACTGAAAACGTGTCAACTCTACTAAAAGTCGGAAATTAACTTCAACAAACAGAGTACTATCTGTTTGATATATTATTTTTAAAACTACTTGTGGGAATTATTCGCTGGGGTTCCGTTGCAGGCGGAACTGCGGGTCTCACGAGAGAGCGGTGTTTAAATGACATTAGGAAGAAGCTGATAATTGATTCACTTGAATAAAAATGTTTCTCCATTGGAAGATTCATCAAATTGTACAATTAATTAACTCCATTTTGAACACAAACAGTTCTAAACTATTACATTTTTTCACAAAGAATATTCTCAATTATTTTCATTTTTTTTACTTTAACGCTGATATTTGGAGATTCTCTAATTACACATTCTCCTTTCTGTCATTATCGTGTCGCTTGGTCAGTGATAACAATGTTCTCGAGTTAATTTGGGAAGATGACTGAGGAGAAATATTTTACAATCGTTGTCAGGGTTCGAAATAAAGTGGGAGTGGGTAAGCCAGGGAATTTCCTCCTTCTGAGTTTTTTCCCTCTCATCTACATCTTATATTTATTCCCAACCACGGAAAAATAAATCCATCTCTCATTAGTAACAATAATATCAATAATAATTGTCAAAATGAAGCATTAATTTAAACTAATGTGCCAACAATGTTTCATTTTTAAGGATTTGTTGAGAAATGTTTCTAAACGTTGGTCGCGCAAAGATGTTCTGTCTCTCAGGGCCGTTAAAGTAATAATATTCTTAAGAGTAATAAAGAATAACCTATTGAAAGAGACACGTTAGCTCGTCGGTGACCCACCCACCTGAGGTGGTGTGAACCCGACAGCTACCTCGGCATCGTTTCGTCTCTGGGGCTCGCTCTCACGTATTGATGACATATTGCAAGCTTCTGAACGTAACGTGAGCACGTGTTTGGCGTAGCCTTCAGATTCTTGTCAATTTTTTTAACAGTATTGAAACATGAAAAGTCAAGCTTCAAAAGTCGACCGCCCGCCTATAATTTCTTCAATTCGAACGAATTATAATTAATCAATCGAGTCTGTAGCGACGTCAAAACAGCGCTCAAACATTCGCTGGGACAGAATTATATTTTATTAACAATGGAGTCAGCCAGAATAACGAGAGCTGCAAAGTGAACAATATCCAGTAAAAGTGTAGTTCGCCTTGCGCGACACTGAAAAGACGTGAACAACAATGGGAACTATGTGGTGTCGTGTGCATCGCTTGTATTAAATAGAGGTGCTTCAGTGGCCTCGGGAGCAGAAGCGGGGTCGAGATTTTTGGACGGGGAGGCTGTGTCGGACGCCGAACCGATATATTGACTCTTCTTCGATGCCAGAGGTAGGTGGAGATAAGTTGCGGGTTTGCAACGGGCTGAGTCAATGTGTAATGTTTCAGAACCGTCAGCTCTGAGAGTTTGAATGAGGTATTTCATATATTTTTTCCACGCTGTACATTTCTGTAAATATTACGTAAATAAATTATGTAAATTTGTGTACATAATGTTCAGTCTTCATTTTTCTGAGTTTCTGTTGGCAAACTCAATGGTGACAGCATTCCGAAAGTAATTAGTTGTGTAGCAGTAAATTACTAGTCGCTACCATTATTGCAAGTGACGTCGGGCGGGATTGAAGTTTTCATTGAGTAACTATCTCGGACGAACTCTCTGTGCTATTAACTGGCAGTACAGCTGGTGGGATCGCGGACGTCACATAGCCATCCTAATAATCAGCTGATCGAACATTTCAATTACAATTATTTCATTCTGAAGAAATATGTAGTAACACCACACATTAATTTGCACCGTATTTCTTTCTCCCTACTTCAACTATTGCACATTAGGTAGCTCGTGATACATAAATTACCCCATTTTATAATGAAAGAAACTTCCATGAATTCTTGAATGGCAATAATTGTAGTTTAGCGAGTAAACCTATAACAAGTTGGATATTCGATTCCCTGAACATGTGTTGTCCTTGGGATGGTGCGCTGAACTTGGACGCCGATCCGGTACACTGTGAGTATCAACGCGCATTTTAATAGGCCCGGCAACGGATTAAAATGTCCAAATAAGGTTAAGAAGGTAGGGAATAGATGTTTAAAATACGAAGGTTTGTGACACCACACTTTTTTTAAAAATTGTAGCGGTGGTCAATTTTTTGCAATAAACCCTCAAAGTGCGAAAATTGTTATTTTTCATGTTTCTTTATCTTGTGACTCGGGTATTAATCCTTTTTTTTACAAACAACTAAAACGTTTATTTATTACCAGATATACACGAGAATGAAGAAGAGTGTATTTCAATTTGTTTAAAACCATTAAAGGTTTTCCTTTTTCACACAGAAAGTGCATTACGTGCGCTATAATATAATTATTTAAATATTTACATACTAGTTTAACGTAACCACCATACTTTAAAAAAGATTATTGTTGATACTAGACAAAATGTACAATTATTTTACATGCAATGAAATACAATCAAACATTATTTGAACTTTTTTAAAATCCATCTTTAGAACGTCATTATATGGATCATCCTCTTCGCCTCTTCTTCCTCGTTGAACTCTGGCTCCTCGCTACCTACGCATGTTCCCACTATGGAGTGCTTTTAGGCTTCGTTACACATTTCTCTTTATTAAATCACGCAGTGTGCAGACCTTACTTGTGTATTCCACAAAGTCAATATACAACTTTTCGAACTCAGACAGTGAAAGTTAGGGTTCGACCTACGCAATGACCAGTATCGCCATCGAAGGTACCCAACGCTGAGCGTTTGAGTTTCGTGGGAAAGTTTTACAAACTAGCTGAGTAACCGCGGCTTTGCTCGCGTGAATTTTGTAATATGTCTGTAACTGTATTCTTTCTCACATTGATATCCAGTTAATATGTTATCCATTGGAGGTTTGATAGTATTGGTGTGTATGAATCCCTAATTTTTACTGATGTAGTTGAGAAAAAGTTTATAGAAAACACCAATTCCCCATTTCATCTCCTTGGGGGAGAATTTTCGTAAAATTCTTTTATACCAGACATTTTCGATAATTTTTCGTGTCACGCTCTTCCCAACCCTCACCTTTAGAGGTGTCGTGCATAATGTATAATGTGTAGGAACATAATGTCATTTCAAATACGATCATTCATCTCAGAATTCACAAAAACCATGGACTCGACCCTAATATAGGTCTTTTTACATTATTTTTACGTCTCACCCTTCCCACCCCAGCTCTAAGGACACCGTGCTACTATGTGATTTAATCTTAAACTTAACGACATTTGTAGTTTAAAAATACTATGGATCCCTAATACTATGGATCCAATGCAATGGTCACATTTGTATATTTCAAACATTAGTTTTCAATTCTTTTTATCCATAAACCCATTTCCACCCCCACCTCCCACCCAAGGGGCGCTAGGGCTGAGTTCAGACTTACACGATATCGGGATTTCACTATCCCCTCAGCGACGCCGAAAATTATGGACTCGTCACAGGTATGTCATGTTCGATTTTTTTCACGGCATACCCTTTTCCTACGGGTACTTATACGGGCTGATTGTGAAATTTCACGTCTTCGAGAATGTCCCTACTAATTTCAGCTGCCCCGAAAACAATGATCTCAACAGTAATATGGGTCGCTTTCGATTATTTTTACATATCTCCTCTTCTCACTCCAACACAAAGGGTGTTAATTCCTTGTAGGTGGTGATCATGAACTTATCTGGCAATGAGGGTGTCACTTCACTTCAGCGGTCCCAAAAATGATTTATTCAACAATAAGATTGGTAGGTTTCGATTATGTTTAACTGTCCNAGGTTTTGATTATGAATTTGAGTATTTATTCCCACCCCTAATACAGGGATGCTAGGGGTATATTATCTGCATGTGGACTGATTGTTAACTTACAAAGCACCGAAGACGCTCTTATCCATCTCAGCAGCACCGAAAAGTATGATTTCGAATATAATATCGGATTTTCCCATTATTTTTACATATCATCCTCTCCTCACCCCCTTCCTAGGTGCAAGGGACGTCTTACTCCCACAGTGTTTGTTTTTATATAGCTAGTAATCTGTGTAAAAAGTTTTGTTAAATTTGCTCCAGACACTCTCGAGTTATGGTGGGATACATCCATTAAACATTCCCACCTCCACTTCACCCTGTTAGGGGTGAATTTTCATTTTACCGTAAAAATTTATATATAAAAACACGCTCGTATTTGAATGCAACGTTGTGATACAATTTCAAGTCAATCGACCCACGAATTTAGAGTTTTGCGAACACAAACATAGGCAGGCTCAATTTTTATATATTGCAAATGAAACTAATGTGCTTTGGAAATTATATTAAAACTAGCTGAGACTTGCAGTTTTGCTCGCGTGAATTCTGTAATATGTTTTCAATTTTATTTTTTCTCATATCGTCGTGGGTATCCACTGAGAATGTTATCCCTTAATGTTGGAGATAAGATAGTATTGGTGTGTATCCCGTTCTTTATTTTCACTGATAAAATTGAATAAAAGTTTTCAAAAAACACTAATTTCCCATTTCACACTCTTAAGGATGAATTTTCGTAAAATCGTTTCTTAGCGGATATTTTTGATAATTTTTTGTGTCCTACTCTTCCCAACCCTCACCTCTAGGGGTGTCGTGCATCTCATGTGGTCTGAAAGATACAAATAATGTCATTGAAAATACGATTATTCATCTCAAAATACCATGGATTTGACCCTAATATCGTTTTCTTACGTTATTTTTATGTCTCGCCCTTTCGATCTCCAACCCCAAGAATACAGTGCTCCTATGTGAATCTCGTCTTGAACATAACGGAATTGGTAGTTGAAATATCTCGTCAACCCGGTAACTATTGATGAGATTCACTTTTAATTTTTTTAAATATTTCAATATTAGTTTTCAATTATTTTTATCCGCAAACCCATTTCCACTCCCTAAGGTGAACTAGTGGTGTGTTTGTTTCATGAGGTCTGAGTTCAGATTTATACGATATCTGAATTTTACTATCAACTCAGCGACACCGAAAATTATGAACTTGTCACTAGTATGTCGCGTTCGATATTTTTTTCGTGTTATTCCCTTCCCTAGGAGTGCTGGAGTTTGTACGGGTTGATTGTGAACAACGTCGTCTTTGAGAATGTCACATCTAAATTTAGCGGTCCCGAAAACTACGATCTCAACACATATCGGTTTTATTTAATTATGCATGCCTGTCTTTCATTCCCACCACTATCCAGGGACGCTAGGGGTATATTATCTGCAATGGACTGATTGTGAACTTACAAAGCCCAGGGGACGCTCTTATCCATCCCAATGGTACTGAAAATTATGATAGAGTCTAAAATCGGATTTATCCATTATTTTTCCATGTCATTCCCTTCTCATCTCTTCCCATAGTGCTTGTTGTCATATTGTCAGTCATCTACGTATCAAGTCATCTACGTATTAGGTTGAAATTGCTCCGGACACTCCAGACTAATGGTGAGATACATACATAAAACATTCTAACCCTCACTTCACCTCGTTAGGGGTGGATTTTCGTAAAATCGTTTCTTAGCGGATGTCTACTCCCTAAAAGGAACCTATCTGTCAAATTTCAAGTTTGTAAGCTTTGTAGTTTCTGAGATGTAAACTCCTTTTTTACTTCAACTTCTCCTCCTCCTCCATCTTCTTCTTCTTCTTCTCCTCCTTCTTACTGCTGCTTCTTCTTTAGGCTCTACAACATCGTTCTTGATGTTTTGGTCTGCTCCACAACAGCTTTCCATCCCTTCGGTCTTGCACAAATACGGGCCAATTTTTTATTTCAAGTTCTGTGATGTTTTTCAATACTTCTTCCCTCCCCCTAGTCTTCCGTTTTCCTCTCTTCTTTGTTGATGCAGGGTAAAAACTATATATTTTTTCACTGTTCTCTTATCCTACACTCTATGCACGTAGCCAAACCAGGCAAGTCTGAGTGCTATTATATGGTTTATTATATTCTTGAATTTGATGAGGTTATCAATTTCATAATTGTATCTGATTCTTGCTACAGATCACATATTCTCCTCATGATCTTCCTCTCGTAGATCTTTCTGATTCCACGTTTCTGCCGCATATGTTACTATGAGTCTTATGACAGCTTGGTGAACTCACTGATTGGTACTTCTCATTGTCAAATGTTTCTTCTTGTGAGATAGTTTCACCAGTTTTACATTTCATGTATTTGGTTTTTCCTTGATTTATTTGTAATCCAAATAATGATTGTTCCTTCAGGAGTTTAATAACGTCTTCTAGTGCTCTTTTGGTCCGTGTTGTCAGTAAAACATCGTCTGCATAGGCAGCATATTATTTAAATCGGGTTGTTATATTTCCCTTAATATTTATGGACTTTAATATTACATCTAAGGTAATATTGAATAATGTTGCAGACAGAGGGTCTCCTTTCATTGAGAATTCGTCACTCATTTTGTTGTTAATCTTGACTTTGGCCTTGGTATTAGATAGAGTTGGTTGTATCAATTTTGCTGGTACGTTATATTTTACCAGGTTTTCAAAGACATTATTTCTTAGAACAGAATCAAAGACAAGGATATATTCATATTGTGTAATTCGATTCCATGTTCATAACATTTTTCATAGATTTGTCGCATTACAAATATGTTGTCAATTTTCGATCTATTCCTACGAAATCCTGCTTGATTTTCACTGAGTTTGTCTTCAACTATATCAACTAACCTCTTATTCACAAGACCAGAAAAATTTTGTATGTGATGTTTAACAACGCTATTGGTCTGTAATTTTTACAATCGAACCTATCACCTTTTTTGTAAACTGGGAAGATTATACTCTCGTTCCATTGAGATTGTAACTTTTCTTGATTCCATATTTTAAGTATGTATTTATGTATTGCCTTTTTAAGGGTTCGCCCTCCATATTTAATTAGCTCGGCAGGGATGTTGTCAGTTCCAGCAGTCTTATTCCCATTCAAGTTCTTAATTACATACCACTTAGTAATTACATAGTACAAATAGTTAATTAAATACACGTATATCTCATTAAACGAGGGTTCGGCGATATCATTTCCTATTTATGACTCTTGGTCATGTGAATCTTAATTGCCTCTTTGTGCTACTTCTATTAGATTTGGGGGATTAAATATATTGACAAAGGCAGATCTTCATCTTGCTAGTATTACACTTTCTTGTGTTAACATGTTCCACTTTTCATATTTACAGACGATCATGTTTCCACTGTGTATTCTCTTATTCATTTTTAACTCCCAAAGAATTTCCTTGATTTCTTCTTCTTGATATTATCTTCTATGGTAATTATTTTGCTATT
This sequence comes from Laupala kohalensis, assembly GCA_002313205.1. Taxonomy (NCBI): domain Eukaryota; kingdom Metazoa; phylum Arthropoda; class Insecta; order Orthoptera; family Trigonidiidae; genus Laupala; species Laupala kohalensis. The sequence continues at coordinate 1,245,377 of NNCF01126349.1, read as the reverse complement.
GATCCAAACCTTTTTTTTTTACAAATTTTATTTGCCTTTTTCCTCTCCGGTCTGTAATTTTCTGTAACTTCTTCTATTTTTTAATTGAAGGAATTTTTTTCACTCATATTTTTTGCTTCTTCGCATTTGCTATCCCACCATTTGGCACTACTTTACGTGGTTCTGGGCGGCTGTGTTTACCAGTGCGTGGTTTGTGAACAGGTTTGGGTACTGGACGGGAGGGGATGAAACGAGTAGTTAAGGGAGGAAACAGGGACATGTCATCTAACACACTAAACCTATTCTGAGTGAAGTGTTGGGGTGGTGCATGAGTCGTTGGTCTAACCGGGTGATAGCAATTGGAAGGACGGCGAGAATTCCTGACTGTAGTCCAACCGCCGATCGTGTTCTTATTGACCTCTTTAAGCGCACTGATCCGTGTGTCCATATAATGTACCAAGTCATTGTACACCTTGTGAAGGTCAGCTTTGAATGAGTTGAGGAATGCGATAGTGTCCATATTGTGAGTTAGTTAGCAACTTAACGACAAAAGCAAATGAGAATACACGAAAACTGACAACTAACACTGAATGAAGGATATTAGTATAATAATAAATTTATTACTACGGAAGTTACAAATGAGATATTAAATAAATTAAATATACAAACAAACCGACGACAAAAATGATTGAAATAATTATTTAGGGAGACCATTGGAGGTTATTTAATTCGAAAATAACTACTATATATTATGTTAAATTATTTAGGAGGACAACTGGAGATTAATTAATTCGACAATAACTACTCTATGTTATGTTAAAATGTAAACAAATACGAAAGAATAAAGAAAAACGAATTGTACAGCGATGTAATAATTCTATGAAATTATGACGAGGAAAACTTGGGTGCAACAATAGGGCAGGGTTTAAATAAGTAAATAAACAAACCGACAACTAAAATGACAGAAATAATAATTTAGGACGTCAACTGCAGGTAAATTAATTCGACAATAACTAAGGCAATATTATGTTAGAGTGTAATGAATAACTACAAAAAGAATCAAGAAAACAAATGGTAAAATATTGGAATAATTATACGGCGACGAAACTTGAACAGTGGAACAATAGAGTCCGTTATTTATAAGTTAATAATGATGTAATAGTATTCGCACCAGAAAATCTAAATACACCAAAATAATTAATTTTAATGCACCAAGAAGTTAAATTTATGATTCTGTTTGTACTTACGTAAACTTTATCACACCTTTGAATGAAAACAATATATAATTATATTCGGTCCATTGGGTTTGAAAACCTTAGGAAATGTTTTTAGTGTTTTTTCACTTAACACTCACACATAACAAAGAATTTTACACTACAATGAAAGTTAGGATCTAAACACAACTACTGAATCACAAAAACTCGAAAAAATAAGATAATTAGAAATATTGGACTAATTTAACATTATGGTCCTATCCTAACCTTTTTCTTCGTATATCTTTCCGCGAGTACAACTACCTCCACCATCGCCTCCATCTTCACGCTTAAAGAGATTTTCTTAAAACGGAATCACCGGGACTAACAAACCTAACATCGCCGACTGTGACCGAACAATTGTTTATAATTATCATACCCTAACATACTAATATAAACGGTGGCGGAGAGAAGAAAATAGTGCGGAACAATATTTCTTTATAACTACCGTAAATATGAAGAGCGAAGAATAAAACCTTATATTTTTGTAACCGCAATAATATTTGTGGTAATATGGCATCTATGAGTTTTTCGAACCCTGATAGGACCATATTCTTATATTTGGCCGAAAGATTAAACTGAAAAATACAGAGAGCTCATTCACGACCGCAGCTAACGCCAGAAGCAGGCTAGCCAATTCTTGACTTTTAATAGTTAACTATTTAATAGTTAATATTAAAAAATAATTGAAAACTAAACATATATCATAAAGGATATAAATGAAAAGAACAAAAATTTTTGAGACGAATTTGAGGAATTTAATATTAGAAATGTCATAAATCCTACAAAACCTTTCTGTATCACTCTGCTGATGTATGGTATTTATGTTACATGTGATAAACCTTTTAGGACACTGTTCTGTTATAGTAATTTTCTTCAATGTCTAAAACTTTTACATCATTCCATAACAATTCATGATTAAAATTGCTATGGTGATGGGAAACTACTGAATGGTTATTACTAAGGGTCTCTATTTTGTTAATGTTTGCTATTCCTTGATGCAGATTTCCAGTAACTGTTTAGTTTGGCCAAGTTTAGATGATGATACCAAATGATACGTTGGTTGAATTTTAATTGTGCATTCAAAATTAATCTATTAAATTACATTTTGTGAAGAAAATTGTCCGCTTAATTTGGCCTAAATAAATAAACAAACTTTATTGTCAAAAAAGCAGTTGCAAAGTGCATGTGACCATGGGGGCAATAAAATAAGTTAATTTAACTATGTCGATTTAAATTATTAATTCTACACGAAGACTTGCGTAATATTTATAATGAATATTGCATTTTTTATAAATTTACATTCTACAAAAACAAAAATACAATTTCAGACGACGTTTCGATACCGTTTGGTGTCATTATCGGGTGTACAAACATTATAGAACGTGTCAAATTGTATTTTTGTTTCTAAAATTTGTTAATTAAATTGACTTTATTTTGGTTGAATTCAAATGCATTACTTATGTAATCATTTGCAATGCATAATATTGTCCTTTTAGTTACTTTTGGCTTACACTCTTTTCTCCTCTCTCTGACGCGAACACTACTATTACTTCGTTCTTGTCTAGGTTTCTACCTTGTTCGTTTTCAATACTCACTAAGCTGAGGGTACTCAGTGACTCTTGCGTCACTGTGCTAAAAAAAATTTAAAGTCAAACTGTCCCACAACAGACTCCAAAGGGATAGAGCTCCGTAATTACTAGGCCTTAGCACTGGGAGGAGATGTAGCCAGCATCTCGCTCCGGTCGCTTTGACCCCAGGATAGACCCGGTACTGATTGTACAGTAGTTTGAGTAGGCATCGGAAACCGAGCCGCGGTCATCCATCCAGCAACTCCGCTCTCTACCCACTGGACCCCGCTGACCCACTCAAAATAATTTTCAATGAGCATTAAAAAGAAAAAGGAGCGCTCTACTCACGCCACAGGAAATGATAGCGTGAAGAAGAAATGTAATGCAGAGCACAAATTAGGGAAGTTAAATGTTATGCAGGTGATTTCCAAAAACACGAGGTCAGTTGTCTTATTGAAGTCTTTCTTTTTTTTCATCGTGCATTTCTGAAACAGATGATCTGAAAACTATGTACTTTATATTCGTTGTCCATTCACTTACTTAGACACCTCGACAACGGTTGCGTTCCATAACATGAGAAACGGAGAAGAGTTTTCCGATTTCTGTGACAACCCGCGTCGCGGAGTCTGCGGGGGCGTACGTTACGCCACTGGTCGTGACGTCTTCGCTGTCAAAGTACTTTTCTTTGTATTTCTTGTTTTATGTCATGTTTCAATCCAAAGAATTACTGAACGGGAGATCGCGGGTTCTAATCCCTGCTCGGGGAAACTGGGTAAGGTTTTTAGCTGGGGGGTTCCTCAGCATCTCCAGACCAATACCGGTTCATTACCTTACTTTCACAACTCTCCTTCTCAATTTCTTCGCCCAAATCATGAGAGACCAAGTGTTAACCTTACTACCAGTGTCGGATAGACCATACGGGCATTTGGACAAATGCCTGGAGCAAGCTTGTTGAAAGGCCGATTGCCCAGGGACTTTTTTCTAGAAACTAAAAAGTAGTCTGGTGTATAAGAGCTATAAGTACTGTATTGATTTGGCGGTTAAATGATTTAACTACATAGTTTGATGTAGTGATGACAGGCAATGAAACGCCCCAGATGTCTTCTCTCCAAGTCAAACAGAAACCATCTGTTATAACATTGTATCACGAAGGTGAAGCCACTGCCAATTGACGAAAACATCTGCGACGACTCCTCCTCTCAAATAACGAAGCCCGAGTAGCAATCAGAGGAAAACAACATAGCGACCGTGAAGTCATCACCAAAAATGAAGATGGCGGCCGCACGGATGACCCCTCCAGTGAAGCCATAATACACTTCCTATAGCCGGGCGCTGAGGGTGCTGGAAGGAACAGTTCAATAATCTACCAGTCAATGAAACATCTAAAAGAAATTTTAACAAGGGTAATAAAATGTAAAAAAAACTGTGTAACACCTCGCACTCATGTCAGGTAGGTCGCGTACGGCTGTCATCAACCAGCAAAGACGTAGCTGGGATTTTGCTACAATGGGTTTTAGGTGTAGATAAACTAAGTTCATAGGTATATTATTATTTAAAATGTTTCTATTAATATTATCTCCACACCAATAATTGAAACTAAAATGAAACAAATCTTTTCATAAATTCAACCACGGGTATGTTTTATTTTACAGAAGATTTTGTTCAGGGAAGATTAGGGTACGTACTCTTGGAATACCTCCCTATTTTTGGCTGGCGGCCAAGTCAGATTTCCACGCAAACTGCTGATTAACAACAGTAAACATCACCCAATTGTGGAGAAATTAATATTGTCACCTCCAAATGCTGCCTCTCCTACGCCCGTGGTTATCGGCCTTATCCCGAAGGAAAACCGGATAAAAACCCATGCCAAGATGGGGTTATACTGGGAAAATGTACCAACCCGAGGTAATATAAAATATTATTGATGAGAAACAATAATTGAGTTTAAGTGGGCCAAATCGTAGCGTTATTCAAGCGTGAGAATTTACATAATCTTTAATTTTTAGACAAGCTTTCTTTCTACATCCGAACGAAAATGGTCGAGTACTTTCACTCACATCAAGTTACGGTGATAATGGCTCTACTTTATTCTGTTCTCACTGAGCGTAAAGGATGATTGAAAAATTTCTGTTTCCTTTCAATTTTCCTACGCAATAACCATCCTTGTCTGGATTTTCCTCCGGTTTTCCATTAGGTGGAGGTCGATTTTATGTACAAGTTTTCTAGGCTTTGGTCTAGAGGCGTCTCTTGAATATTATTATTATTACTCTCGAATTTTGACTTATTTTTATAGTTACGAGTTATTAGCAATATTTAATATTTTAATTACTTAAACATTCTATTATGATACATATTTCTAAATAAGTTTTTGTATTGTATTAAATATAAATTTCTTGGTATTCTGTAAATATAAAAAGTAGCTTACTATATTTATTCTTATTTTAAGAGGTTATGTACAAGATTTTGCCTTGGGCCGAAGTAATGATCGGAATTGACGGGAAGGTCCCTTGCTTACTTCCGGATAGTAAATAAGTTTATAGTCCTCCACATGGGCATACTCAGTATGTAACCATTCAGTTGATAAATAAATAAATAAATTTATTGTCAAAAAACAGTACAAACTGCGTATGACCACGTGGAGGGAAAAAAAACTAATTTACTCTCCGGAAGCAAGCAAGGGACCATCCCATCAATTCCGATCAAGGGCCCTAAGGCAGAGGCGGATTCAAAAAATTCAGCAAAAATTCCTAGATAAGATAAAAAGTTAGCTGCGAGTTATAATACTAATAGAATGTCAATATGTTTGTAATTTTAAGCAAAAATTACATGTAAGTAACATGATACTATGTAAATTACATGATACTATTTGATTTGTTTATTATTTACACAATCGCTTCTGATCTTCGCAACAAACGGACCAAAATATATTAATTTCTAGGAATGATTACTCGGACACGTTCTTTTTGTTACTCGAATTTGGTTCGAGGATCGTTAGAGTGCGCTTGTCATATTTATCTTGAATCCCCACTCCGATCACTATTGTGACCCTCTGTGCTCCACCATTAACAACGTTTTCCTCGTTACGAACATAAAAGACTTTGACACCCGCATGCGAGAGCATTCCATGATGGCACTCATTGGGTGCTCCGCCCTGCTGTTCGTACTGGCCACATCCCTCGTCCAAGGTAAGTGAAAATGCCATTTTGTACTTTATTTCCTCACACAAAGGAAGTTATTGAAATTGTCCTCGAAATCTCGATTTAGTTTCACAATTTCCAGAATTTTCTACTTTTGTTACGAATTCCACATCAAAATACACGATATACTCGTTCTTGTGTAAACCCAATAGCTAGACAAGGTTTTTTGTATTTGTTATTTATTATTTAATCGAATAGCACTTTTACAGAGCACGTGAAATCAATACTTCAATTCTTGCTGCATTTTTACTTCCTCTCCACCCACATTTGTTTCATCCGTTCTGATCTCTGCTTCCGGAGCTGTTCGATGTTATGTGGCAGCTTTCTTTTCCTTTCGTGTTCATCCCTGAAGACCACATTTTGATTTTTGTCCCTAAATAACTTCCTATCATGTGTGTCCTTAATATCAATGTTTGCTTCTTTGAGGTCATTGAATGTCTGCGTAAACCATGCTGGTTGTCCTTTAAGCTTTATAATTTTATTAAAAATCTGTTGTCATCACCCATTCTGGTTAAATGTCCAAAAGACGATAATCTTCTTTTTCACATGGTGTGTAATGTTCCTGTTGTCCTTGGGCCAAGTCTTCTTCCCATATTCATGACCTTGTTTATCTCACCTTTCCTCATTAGTTTTAGTGTTTCAACTCCATAAAGAACCTTAGGTCTCACCACTGTATTGTAATGTTTAATTTTGGTGGCCCATGATAATTTTTTTTCTTGTATACATTTCTAGTGATTTGTAATGCTATGTTCAACTTCTTTGCTCTTACCTCTAGGCTGTTTTTCTCATTTAGAAATCTCGTAAATTGCGGTGAACCTCACCGTCAGATAACAGATTAATTATGTTATGTTGAATTAAAATGGTAGACGGGACCGAGATTCGAACTCGGGAATTGAGCTTAGCGCGCTCATACGCTTTCCAACTGCGCCATCCTGTTCGCTTCCCGGCACCGTCTACCATTTTCATGCTTCTAATGCTTGACGTGGATGCCATTTCAAGGGGAACTCGTAATTTTTTTATGTTAACTACTCAAAGGCTCTTTTGGAACTGAAAAAAGAAGAAAGGTAAAAAGATATCTCCCAGTGAACTTTGAACATTTGAACAATGAACCCCAGTTCCTCAATCATAATGGAAATCCCAAGAGATCCCTAGTCTCAATTAGATAGCTATAACTACCTGCGAAGAGTCTAACAGGTCTAAAATAGCATAGGAACCCCTTTAATTTGAAAAAAAAAGTAACAAACATAGGTCCCCTTGTATCTAAAATAGATTTGATATCATGTTGTATTACAAAAAAATACGAAACCGGAGGAATGTTATGTAACTTAACGCATAATTCTCATAATACGCTAAGTTCGTCCCTAGAGGTACCAAGTCACGTTTTTGAAGACAAAGTCTGATATAGCTCCAATTGAGTACAAGTAACGGTAAATATGTATAGAATATAAAATATGTAGAACAATATTATTTTTCATTTGATACATAAATCATTGGATAAGAATAATCCGTTCTGGAGATATGGCTCAGAAACTCAGCCAAACAGCAAAAAAATGGAGATTTTCGAAACTTTGAGCTCCTAGCGGCACGGATTAACATGCTTCAATCGAGCTCAAACTTTAGTTATCTAAAAATCTGCAAAGGCTGATCATTTTGTGGGGTTCCCGTTAACAAAATTCGGATATCGATTTCTTACAGTCACCATAATGTTTGTCCACTCACCTAAATAATTTTTTGATTTTGTTTTGATTTATGAGTAATTTATCGAGACAATTATTAACATTTTTCATAAATTCTGTCTTTGGGAAAGAGATTTGCAAACCAATTTTTCCTACTTGCTCTATTAAAGTTTCAATTTGGATTTTTGCGTTCTCCGGTGTATTCGTAATCAAGGCAATATAACCCGTGATAGCCCAGCAATTTTGCATTTATGTGTTTGCACTTTTCTGTCTGCCACCGAGCATTGATCACTTGCATATTCATAAATTATAATAATAATTATTAAATTAAAAAGTTATTAAAAAATTAAAAAGAATTTTTAAATTTGACTACCAACAATATTTTTCTAGATTTCACTGACAAAATTTAGCACTTAGAAGTACTAGTCAAAATGTGTGGTTTTGGTTTCCACCTTAATTTTTCTAACTTTAATAGTACATTCCTTGCTTCTGAAGCAACTTTACAGTTTACATTATTACTAGCTATCCCTTCCCGACATCACAGGAGTTTTTGTAGTTATCATACGGCTACCCTTCGTTAACATTTAGTGAAGAAAAATTAGCACGTTTACGTAGTAAGAACGCGATATCTTAACTAATTAGCGAGATTTAGCGTAAATTCGACACAACACGTTTCACACTAATCACTCTTTCAAAACAGAATTTCGAAAATACAACAGCAACATGCTGTCAAAATTTCAAGTTTTTATCCCAAATATTTTTCTCTGTGCATTCAATGAATAAGCAAATCATTCATGAAAATGCACTAAACATCTTCGACCCTTTTTCACTCATTTAAAACAGAAATGTCGAAAATTTTAGAAATTGAGTTTTATATATCTGATTTCGTTTTTACGTACAGAAACAAGATGGTATCTCAATTTGTGAGATATGAAGAAAATAGCGGAAATATGAAAGAAACATTTCACCCACCTAAAATATGAATTTTGGAAAATTCTTTCTTAGTGAACCTCTGCGGTACAAACGCAACATTACTTTAAAATTTCAAGTTCCTTCAAGTATTTTTGCTCTACTTTGATAAATGAGAGCTAGTCCGTAAGTAAGACAACACTGTTTATTTGATTACTTATTATTGTTATTATTATTGCTATCATCATCATCATCATCTTCTTGTTCTTCTGTTACTGTTTTCACAACTTGTAGTTGGATTCAGGTGGGGTGCGGTGTATACCAAGCATCCTCATCTATTCTACTGATGTTACGGGTGGATGCCTTTTATTAAGTAAGGAATATGTTTTTTTGGGAATTGAAGCCGATTGACGCTCAAATGCAGACTGTGAGGGATGACAGGACTATAGGGATTTTATAAACACACTCCATATTCCATAAGCAAAGAACTTGTTTCCAAATCTTGATATTTTTGAATTTTCTGATTGAAAGTAGTTTGTGGGAGTTGGTTACTATAATATCTATGATGTGTGATTATTACTATTTCTTTTTTATTATTGTTATTATTATTGCTATTATTGTTATATTTCTTGTTTTGAGTTCATAGTCTGCCTGACTGGTGAATTCACAGGTCACTCATGGATAAGTTGTCCAAGTGTGTAGTGTTTGCTGTTATTTATTTAGATTGTTCCTGGCGATTTGGCATGTATGGAGGATAATGACTTTCTGCATTTTGTAGCGGCACCCATCTTCCAGCTTGAGGCATTTTGTAGCGGCACCCATATTCTTTATTCGTTGTGTTCGGTACCACACCGGTTGCAGAGATAATAATAGGCACGATCTTCACGTTCTTGACACTCCTCTGCGCCGCCATTTTATGGAACAGATACAAATACTTTTGTATGTTCTCATTGTATTTTGCTGCCATATTGTGAGTGTTTGGTATGGCAATGCCAATGAGGAAGGCTTTCTTGCGACCCCGGTCGATATAGGTTATATCTTGCCTATTACTTGTTTTTCAGTAATGATGGAACGGTCCCAGTACAATATTGAGTTTCTCTTTCCATTTGCTATGTTTCAGCAGGTTTTTTCGCTATGTTAATCCGGTAATTACGCCAGAATACAAAAAAATCACACACCCGCGAAAGTTTTTCCATATAAGCCCATAATAATTTAAAGACAAATAATTCAAAATTTTGCGCGGTAAGGTTATAAAAATTCATCGCCACTGGATAGAGAATAGTTCGAACTATAGTTTGAGACATTTTTTGGGGTACTTAAGCCTAGTCGCTCCGACGGGTATAATACCTTAAATAAAAATGGTTTCTTCAAAAATTTCCATTGTACCTTCATAAAAGGACCTTCAGTTATCTGCAGCATTTTTTAGGGGGTTCCTACGATTATGCTGCCGTCATCAAGAAGTCATTGCTATTCTACGAGGCGCAGCGATCGGGAAAGTTGTACGGCATGGATCCTCAGGTTTCGTGGCGAAAGGATTCGGCACTCACGGACAAAGGAAACCACGGAGAGGATCTCACAGGAGGGTATTACGATGGTAAGTGATTTAATTCCAGACACTAACGACTTCTTCGAAAAGGTTTGCTGCTGAAGTTGTACCCAAGTGGACAACTGTTTCACTTTTCCCACGATGTTTAACACGGTTTTAAATAAACGATTTATTACCAAAAAGACAGTTATAAACTGCGTGTAACCGCGTGGAGGACAATAAACTAATTTATTCTCTGAAGTAAGCAAGGGACCATCACATCAATTCCACGAAGGGGAGAGGGCAAAGGCAGTGGCGGATGTAACATTTCTGAGACTCAAGACGAAATCAGGAAAAGCTCCTCCCCTTTGCTTAGTTTTGTGAAGACCTTAACCTACGTTTTTCCCATTTCCATGCACTTCACTCGTGTTATGTAATACATCAAATACAACTCGAAAACCAAAACAAAATATTACTGTATTTACCCGACTATAGTAAGACAACTCCCTTTAATTTTATGTCTCTTGAAGAGCTTCTTTATTTTTAACAAATTTTGAGTATCAAAATTAGAAATTGTCTTCTTGTTATAAAATATATTTCTCCACAAATACCTTAGCTCTACCTAGTCCAAATTTTGGTAGTCGAAATAGTGATATAAAAGAAAAAATGAAATATACAAAATGAGTTTACCAGCATTTTTCGTATGGACTGATTCCATTGTCGATAGCAACAATTTACTGGTCTCGGATTTGACAAAGAGCAAACTCAGAACTGCTGATACTATTAATAACATTTCCTTCGTAAATATAAATCCTAACGTTACAACAACATACAAATAAATCTTACTAATACATAAATGTAAGATATTGTTTGTATATTTGTTACTGTTGAGTAGGGGAAGATTGTTTATTGACTCCTGAATAGAATCTCCTCCTCTCAAAATAAATAATTTCAGGCAGGTTTGTTGAAGAACAAGATTTTATTGCGTGGATAAGCAAACCTGTTTTGGAGCGAAACAAAAGCGTGACACCAAGCGACAGACGGTCAATTGGAAGTTCTGTGCGAACCGGCCTCTCACGTATGTAGCAGGCGTGAGGAACGTTTTCTGCGTCAGTAGAGGGCGGCACTGATGAAACCGTCGTTGCAACGTTTCTTGTGTCGAAGCCGCCAAGTCGCTCGTCAGAGTAGGATTTGTTCNGAGGATTTGTTTAGCGTTCGGCGTGGGCGAAGCTTGGCGTTGAGTATCTTTTGGGCTCGTAGAAATCGCTCATGGAAGTACTGTCAGGATGCTTCGGGAACGTAGAGATGTCGGCAGGATAAGGCTTCTTCGGCGTTCGGCGTAGGCGAAGCTTGGCGTTGGGTATTTCTGAGCTTGCAGGAATATCGTTTGGATAGAGTTCCTGAGCTTGTAGAAATATCGTATTTGGCGAGGTAATAACTGTTTGAAGAGGTCGTGTGATGAGCGACCTGTCGTCAGCTAGTTCGTCGGTTGGAATGAACAGTAATAAATATCGTTAGGATAGGATGTAGCATCCGAATATGTCAGCACCAGTTTTTGAAGTGAAAATCCTTCAAAAGTTAAGTATGTCACCTGGAACTATTCGGGAGCGATGTGTTCGGTTCGAAAGCTGACGAGATAATAAATGTTTCGTTGCTACGTGCAGAGGCGTAACAGTAAGTTGAGTTTCTTTTATCTACAAATAGGCGAAAGTTCGTTTATAGATAAATACCATGCGTGGTTCACGGAGTTTCTCGTTATTCATAATGTTGACGTTGTGCTGTTGGAATTCCTTGACTCTCTTGTATAAGGAATGATGTCATAGGCGTCGGCGTTACGGGGGAGATTCGTGCGTATGGCACGTATTTGATGTGCAATATGTAGGGATGTGTCCCTACAGTTACCTATGATCTTAAAAACTAAAGGGATACAGGCAGAACCATTCAGTTTGAAATATAGGCTAGATTAATATTTGATAAATGTTCCACAATATTTTTATCAGATGTTGAAGAAAACTACTCTGGCGGTAACTTTAAGTATTGCAGTTATGTCTCGATGCATCTTGCAACAGCTGTCTCCTGTACCCATAAAGTGTGTGAACACGCCTGGAAGAGATCGTAAGCTACGTTTTCTACCCGTCAATTTTGCAAGTTTATTTTTTCTCCGAGTGACACTTTCGGCCTTTGATATACAAATGATCCTAAGAATACAAATGATAATATTTTCTCATTTAATTACTGTTTTTCATGTTATGATGGGAGGGGAATAATTATCTTCATCTTCATGTATGCCACAATACGTCTCGTGAATCACTTTTTTAATCATAAGATACAGTGGCGGCTCGTGCGCTTAGTCTACGGGAGTGGGGGGGGGGTGCATGCGCATTGTGAAAAATGTATAAATGTTTTCTACTGTTCATTATATTTTCTCCTCTCATATTCATTATAACCCAATAAAATATATTCAAATAAAAATCCTCTTTTTTACATTAACTTGACTTTTATATCACGCACATTTTTGTCTACTGTGTGTCTAAGGAGGGATCGCGAGTCCTGAGGTTTACTATGTTTCTTTACTTCGAAAAAATTATATTGTCCTCAACGTGGTCTCAGGCAGTTTGTAACAGCTCTCTTGACAATAAATTATGTATTTATTTCCTTATTGTCATTCTAATTGGCTTGATGTTGGTATAGCCACAGTGTAGCCAACACTTTCACTTCGCCATCGTCCATAAGAGTAATGATATTTGTGCCTCGGGTTATGTCGGCGTTCTGTTTCTTCTTCATCGAGCATGTGGAAGGAATATTACCTTGTATGTTAGTTTCTTGTGCGATTAACTTGTATTTCTTTACAGCAAATACTCGCTTTTGTGACTACTATAAATATGTATTTTGATATAACTTAAATTCTTAGAAGTTGGCAATTCGTGTGAGGCAGCCATATTGCATAATCTTCGACAAAGTTACACGACTTGGAGTATAAATGCGGTTTGTAGACCCCAGGGGACACCGGATATGTAGAGGTCTACATCTTACATGTAGGTCTCTACTTCCATGGATTGGGATGACTGACATAAATCGTCGAAACGTTCGCGTAATGATTTTTTTTTCTACGCTTACTGCAAGAAACCTACTCCCAATAATGTTTTATTCGTCGAATAAGATTGGTTCCCTTGTGTTGACAGGTCTTTGTAGGTTCTGGATGTGCCAACATCGACATCGTTGCGGTTGATTTTAAAAAAAAACTTCTACCATGATGCCAGTTCGGATAACTGGCGTTTAGATAATCGACTCTCTTCTCCATTAGTTATTTTATTACATTATTTCATCACTTGCGATTTGCTCCTAAATTTTACGTTATCTTATGCAATGTTAACGTTAATACTATAACAGACCGATCAATATCGTTCAGAAAAACACAAAAATATATAAAGTGGAAAACCATCTTCGAAGACAACACTAGATTTGGTTCGGCTTTTGTGTCTCATCCAGCAATCGATTACACACAGTAAATACATTAACTTAACAGCCAAAGCTTAATGTAATGATATCGTATTTTTGGAGTGCTGTATTTGGAAAAAAACTCGCATTCTAGTCGAGAAATACATATATCAAATAAAAATATAACAACGAAACGTTATCAACTTATTTATCTATTATTATTTTCAAAATAATAATTTTGTTTGAAATAAAATTAATACAGATGTATAAAAATGAAACGGTAAAAAAATTGAATTCAAATTCAATGGTTCCACATTTTATTTTCAAATTTTATCTTTGAATTTTTAAGGTCTTTCTCCCATTTAATATTATACATACTTTTAAGATATTAAAAATTGAAGCAAACCTTACCTCCACCTTTTTATTTGTGACTTTTATATGAACAGGAAGGAAATACAATATGTTGAGGTATGTAAATAAAGATGTTATCAATAAATTATTTTGTAAAGAAAATAAATATAGCTTTCCGCAAGTGGTAATGAAAAGGTATTCCACTGAGTACATTACTAGGGATTTCAATTCATCTGTTAAACTTTATTTTAAAATCTCTAAAAATATGCGCACACACAATTTATATTCTAACACACCATTCAGGTTCACATCAAATGTTATCGAGGTATAATCATTAATTTAAAAATATTGGATTCAACTTCGTACCCAAAGGCCAAAGTATCGACGATTTAATGATTTATAATATAATGATAATATATGATATATTCACATAATGTATTATTATGAAATGAGTCGTTGAATATTAGTAGGAGTGTATTTCATTTTGCGTAGGTCTTCGACCTTAAATTTTGCTGGGAGTATGGAAAGAAGGAAAGTCTGGTTAAATGATGCTATTTCAAGGCAACTTCCGATTTAATGCATAAGATTTTACTACCCATTGCGAATAATAGGTCTACGTATCACAAAAAATATTTTTTCACATAATACAATAAAATTTTATTTTGTAAACTGATTTCGTGTGTTGAGTTGAGTCCAGAAGCCCTTCCCATAAATCCACCTCTTACTATGTCTGATGTCAACAGCCGGTGACTTCGTCAAGTTTGGCTTACCTATGGCGTTCACCAACACCATGCTGGCATGGGGTGTGATCGACTTCGAAAAAACTTATCAGACTATTGGCGCTTTGCCGGAGGTTCGCAACGCCATTAAATGGGGCACGGACTATTTCCTCAAGGCACATGTCAGCAGTAACGTGCTCTACGGACAGGTATGTTACATTTATTCACGACATACACAAAAAAATTTTAAAAGTAAATTCTTTCATGTTCCTACACGTGAAGGACGTACAATTATTCATTTAGTAACATGTCCGAGCACTCGACATTCGAGTGCAATTTTTTGTCTTTTTTAAATTTTAAATCTCGAATTCATCTTCAACGAACTATTTTTGAACATTAATAAAACACCAATTATTAACTAAACACACACATATCTATATATTACAGAAAGTTGCCATGAAACCAAATTTTATTAACTCTTCTTGATTTTCATATTATATTTTATTGTTCATTTGTTTTTCATTTATTTTATTCGTTTCACCCCATTACGTTCGTTGTGTTTCATCCCCGGACACTCTGAATCTTCGTGCCATACAGGATCGAGGATATCTTACATCGACTTCTTTGTGTCGTTATTGTCGATAAAATTGTGATTGCGCGCACCTTTGATTCAATGGTTAGAATGCGAGCTAATTTTTATTACAGTTTCAGCGAATTAAACGTCCTAAAATATCTAACAAAATAACGTAATTGTCGCTGTATTATAATAACTTCAATGCTCACGGAACATGCTGCCAGATATAACCTCACTTGTGGTCACACACAGCTGACTGCATACTTGCAACTTCACGCTTACTGACTTGAACAGTGCTGCCATCTATGATTGATATTTGAAAGCTGTGTCATTAACGTTGAAGTACAATTATTATAATTATTATAAATCATGGGCTACTCGCTGGACTAATTTTTGAAACAGTATGGGTCTATTAAACGCCTTAAAAGTGTGGAACAAAATTAGGTGCTTGTCGTTTTATTATAATGATTATTTATTCGGTAGCAATCGAACCATAGGATCCTATTTATAACATTGTCACTACAGGAATCGTCCCTTTTTTGTATTTTCCTCCTGCTTTTTATCCTCTTGCCTCTTGGACGCGCGTGATGATGAGAGTCACTTTACACATGTGAACTTGTCTTACTTTGTGCTACTCCTTCAGCGCATCTCTAATTTACCATACCTCTGTAACGTATTGCGCAAATAGTAGAAAATTTCTTCATTTAGTAATCAACGAATCATTTTCCCAAAATTAGCGTATCCATCAGATGATACCATATATCGCGCTCGCTCAGAGCCATAAAACGGACATTTTGACAATATATTCTTAACATTCTAAGGTTCTTTTGGCACTCAGTCGTTGTGTTCTCGCGGTTCTATCCACCTNGGCACGGGTCAACGGGGGTCGAGGGAGGATCCCTGAAATTTTTTTGAACATTTATCTCGGACTATCTAAGTCTCTCTGTACTATCAACGTGAGTGTCATGAGTCATGACGTCGTAGTACGATGCGAAAGCGAAACGATGTGGGACTTCGGTCGTCAGTTCCACCAATGTCGTGTCATGTAAATTTGACTTTTATAATTTTTGTGGGTCGCGAGATTTTGTGGCCTGTGCTTAAATCCACTTCTATTTGTGTTTGAATAATGCCAGAAATGCATAAAAAAATTAGTTAATACAATATAAAAAGTTTGAAATAGGTACAAATTGCTAAACGTTTAATAAATGAAATTGACAATCTGTTATATACTGTAAAAAATGAAGTTTTGCGTTTAAGAGAATGTTCTACTTAATGTTTTTCGTCCCCTATGGCAGCTTCCCGCACTACTTGGGGAGTGAGTACCACATGTAAGGCAATAGACAATACAAAACGAGTATTTCACGATATGTGATTTCCTAAACATATTTCGCACTGTATTAGGTTGGTAACGAAACTACCGATCACAAATATTGGGGCCGCCCTGAAGACATGACCATGGACCGCCCTGCCTACAAGATCGACACCAGTCATCCGGGTTCCGATTTGGCCGCCGAAACAGCCGCTGCCCTGGCTTCTGCCTCGATGGTCTTCGAGGAAGGAAATCCAAGTTACGCGAACACTCTTCTTGATCACGCGAAGCAACTGTACGATTTTGCTGATAAATACCGCGGCAAGTACTCCGATTCCATCGCTACCAACAATTACAAGTTAGTAAGATGATTTTCTTTCATTTATTTATTTGTCGGGTTGTCATCGGTAGACATACCACGACAACATTTACATTTACACCATTAAATAAAACTCAGGGACAAAAATCCTCCAGACACGAAACTTGGTACAAAGTTAGGTTTCGGGGTCACATTATTAGGGAAAGAAAATAGGACACTCCAGCGGTGGGCACCCTGGGGAGGTCAAAAGGGGCCGCAAAACGAATTTTTGTAAATAACTCAAAAAACTACGCAAGATATCAAATAAAATTTAAAGTAAAACCTGTAGCTGATAAAATTTGCAACAAATTTGATAAAAAGTAATTTTTGATATAAGGCAGTAAATGCACAGAAATGTTAACTTTAAAGGAGAATTCGAAAAATATTTCTTTTTCGAAAACAACGAGTTTTATTTTAGAACTTATACATTTCTATACTGATCCATATGTACATTTTTGGATTTAGGCAAATATAATATACATGTATGAATATATTCCAACAAATATTTGACTAATCCCATATAAGGGACTTGAACAATAATGCCTTAATATCTTCATCGGAGTCTTGTGCAAAGTCGTCGTGGTTGAGGACTCCTTTGCACAAGCTACGGTTGGGGTGAGTGCAAACTTTGATTTTTAGGTTTGAAATTTCTGTCAGTGGCATAATAGTACTTATCTGCTTGTCTGGGCGTGCCTCCAGCAGAATTTCACCATGCTGCTGGCGTACGTGCTATTATCAATCGATTTTCTCATCGATTGCTTTCGCAAAACGAACCGCGCTAACTGACTTAAATGTCTTACCTTCCTCGACACATTTCATCAAGAGAAGCGGGGTTTTGTCGGCCTGTTGCTATCCCGGCAAAAGAAACTGCTTAAATCGACAGTTTCACCGAAGAGATAATGGGGGACTTCTTTTCTATGAGAATGTATTTTATTTCATTCCTGTGTTCCCCACCCATCACGGAGTCCAACAAGGGGACACCCCACTGGGGTGCCAGGGTTGATACGGGGATATAGCGGGGACACGTAGATTTCTTCAAGCATGCGGTTTGCATCAACGTCGCCGTCCAGCGGGAAGGACACCACTGCGCCCCCCCCCCCACCTCATCCCTGGAGTTCAACCTTTATTTATTTATTTTTTGTGGGGTTTTAGGGGTCGTCAACGTCAAGGTCATTAGAGCCCTTACAGCCTTTATTCAATGGTGTAATCATCTAAATATATATTTAACTACAATTCACTATACATTATTAAAACTTAAGACCTTTTTTTAAAATTCTGTAATACTGTCGATATAGTCTCGAAGTAACTTGAATTTCTTTTTTGTTGCAATCATTATGAAACTAACTTCCGATAATACAAGCTCATCATTTTGCAGTTTTCGAAGATGGATTGCCCTTTCTTCTCCATATAATATAAAATCCCAGAACATGTGTTCTCGCGGTTCTATCCATGTCATTCAAATATTTGAATAAATAAATGTATTACCTCGTCAACAAAAAATTAACAAAAAGGAAACTACATATACATAAGAACAATTCTGTAGAAAAATAATTAAAAAAAAGGAAAACAAAGTAGAGTAATTGAAATAAACTATTATCAATCGAATTTACAAGAAAACTACATAGGTTATCTACAAAGTGTTTGCTGTGCTTGTATTAAAGATCGGGGCAAAAAAATACAGAAAATAAAAGTTTCTACCGTACAGTTGTGTCATAGTTATTCACTTAACTACTGTTGTGTTGCAAACCACTAGTTGGTATTTGGTGTAGAGGAGGAGTGCATTTTATTGTTTCTGCATTGCATACAAATTTAAATAGTATATGGGAGAGAATAAGGTTTTTAACAAAGTATGTTTTAGTATATGTGATGTTTCAGTGTGAACAACGATAGAACCCTGTTGGGATTGTTGTTTTGTATTTCTTGCCCTGACGATTGTTAGAATATAAGCGAAACGTGAATTAATGGAGTTTTTCTCATCCTGAGCAAATCCTCAAGAAATAGTTTTAATCTTACTCATGTGTGTTTTTAGATCAGGGGGTTATGAAGATGAGCTTGTATGGGGTGCTGCTTGGCTTTTCCGTGCCACAAACGATCAGACATACTTGAATAAAGCCAAGGATTACTACAATCAATGGAATCTCCAATACAGTCTCGCTCCAATCGGTTGGGATGACAAGTTCACAGGTGCAATGGTGAGTTAATCTTTTCTGTATTGAACAACAATATTAACTTTTAACTTTTAATAGTATTGATGTGTATTTTATGTTCTGTGTTAATTTTATATGTAACGCTTATTTATACGTAATTTTGTATTTCTGTTATGTGATTTCTTTACGTATTCCCATGCTGCGACCGATTAAGAACTCTTCAATCTCTGATGTATTGTAAAATATAGCTTAGCTTAGTCTCAGGAATACTAGTTTCCTTTAAATCCGTTCAGCAGATTTTTTTTTTTTTTTTTGTATTTTGGCCATGTAGATTTTTTTCTTTTTATATTGTGCCTTTCCACCTAACCGTGACATGGGAGGGAGAATTGGGAAGGAGAGATGTTGGATTACCGAGAAACGAACGGTACTGAAGCGAAGTACGAGAGAGAAATCCCAGCTGAAAACCTCAATAGCTCGGCCGAGAAAGGTTTGAACCCACGCTCTACCGTTCCGCAATATTGTTGTGGCGATGACTCTACTAGACCACCCGCATCTATAGTAGATTGGCAGCCTCAGTGCTGGCCGCAGTAATGATTTGAAGCCACAGGATTGCGCTCGCCGCCATCTTACCTCATCAAACCAGACGTAAACAGGATGTAGTGAACTCGCTTGTTTATAGTTGTAATAGGACTTTTAAATAAACATTCGTCGGTTGTATGAGCGTTTATGACTTTCGTTATATAATTATATATAATATTGTTATATAATTTGCAATGTTGAAATATTTTTATTTTACATTTCGCACAACGGAAATGTTCATGTATTCCAAATTTTTAATTCAAAATAATGTATTAATTATACGAATATTTTGATACATTCCGACAATTATACAAAATAATTGTAGGAATATATGTATCAAAATATTTTGAAGACTCCTAATCTCTCATAATGATCTTACTAAAATGAGTTTAAACTATTATTTACCTTAGCAGACTGTTAGATCGCGGTAGCGCGAGTTATGAGGTGAGATGGCGACTGATGCCTTCACCTTGGACACGACCGCTTCCAGGTCTTGAGACCACCGCTGTCGGTTTGCACAATTATTTTCGCAATTTAGGCAATTCTGTATTCAAATTTTAATTATTATTTTATTTATGACCGAGTTTAAGTAAAATAAACTGGAGCAGGAAAAATAATTTTAAAAATAGAACGAGTATTGCATGTTATTGTTTTTCAAAGCTCTTCATCGGGACAGTTTCTCTTCGTAGGCACTATTAGCTAAATTGACCGGCGACAATAGCTACAAGACCTCCTTGCAAAACTTCTGCGATCACGTCTACTACAATAAGCAGCGAACTCCAAAAGGACTTATTTGGTACAATGAATGGGGTCCCCTGCGCATTATGAGCAACGCAGTCTTCATCTGCCTCCAGGTAAACATCGATTTCATACAACACATTTTAGTTTAAATTTTAAATCTTTCGAAATTGTTTACTATTAATTTTTACTCAACTGATGGACACACAATGTTATTTTTAATGGTCCGAGCTACGGGAAACGTAGCTTCAACATCAAATAGATTCATTTACACTTCTAAAACTACATATCTTCAATTAAAACATGTACCAAACTGTCAGATCTTTTTCGTTTCTTAATGTTCTTCCAGTTTACGTGATTGGATGATTGAATGTTCTCTTCAAAATTTTGGTCAGTATCTAACAAACTAACAAACAAACTTGCCAATGTTTCGGATATATTCTATCAATCCTCCGGGCTTTTAAACCTCCATTCCCAGGCCTTCATCCACATTTAAACCTCCATCCACTATTCCGGTACAACTGGCACATCTTAATCACTTAATCCACATGTATCAAAAGGATGAAGTGATGATGTGGATGAAGTGAGTAAGATGTGCCTGTTAATAGTGGTTTAAATGAAATAAACAATAAATTTTGATTAGGTTTAAAATTAATTCCACCCTTCTTAACTTGACAGGCAGCAGAACTCGGCATAAAATCTGATGAATACCGCACTCAAGCGAAGAAACAGATTGATTACGCTCTCGGAGATGCTGGACGCAGCTTTGTAGTAGGTTTCGGCGAAAACCCACCCACTCACTATCACCATAGAGCAGCGTGAGTATTTTTGAATTCTGTTAAGAGAGGGTACCAACAGAAAATACTTATATCATGGATTGGGTTGAGGATTCTATGTGTATCCTTCAGTAACACCGCGACAGCGACTTACTTTATCATTCCACTGATTATGAGTAGTCGGATCAAATAGGTCGTGAGTTGTACTTGTAAGATTAAGAGTCTATAAAGGGGAGCATATGCACGACGTCATTTTTGTGTCACACTGAAGGACTGACATGTAAAGTACAACCGTTAGCGTCGCGCTTCGTAATATTGGTTTATTATTGCAAATTCCTAGCAAATAACTTTTTTTGTGTGGGGCTTTAGGGCTCGTCAATGAAAAAAGTATTCGTTATTTTAACATCACGGTTTTCATGGTGCAGAAATTAGGCTTTAAAGGAAAAGGTTACTTCGAAACATAAGTAAATAAACTGAGGTTATGTTTATAATTCAAATAAACAAATGCAAATATATATTTACTATAAATAAAATACCTGTCTTTGACTATTTTATTTGGTTTTCAAAAAACAGATTTTAATACATCAATAAAGTCTAAAGAACAATTACATAATAATCTATCATCTTATAAAAATTCAAGTCACTTCTCAACACGGAAAAAAATTCAATCTTTAAATTGTTGCAAAAATAAATTTTAAAAGCTCTGGTTTTCTATAACCTCTTAATTATTTCATTTTAATATTACATACCTTTTCCAGTGTTCTCTACAAATGGGATAATTTGCATATGAGATGAACTTCCAATGCTCCGTTTCGCGCATTGTTTACAATACACTGAATGCATCACAATGGCACAAAAATGGCGTCGTGCGTGTACCTGTCTTTATTGATCTCTAGTAAGATTATGGTCTTGTCAAAAGTTAAAGATTCATAAACATCACAATTATGGAACATTATGATTAGATTACATACTCTTCTAAAAAATTGGTTTCAAAGTAGCTTCAGGAGATAAACATTGCGTAAATAGATGAATGTTCTTGAGGTCACTTCCGATATTGAATATTTAAAGATGTTATAAAAAATTGTGAACTGCTGAAGAGGTATAAAGTCCTAAATATTTTTACCTGAGGAACTTTGAAGAGTTATGATGCAATCCCTTTCTTCACTCCGACGTATTCCCTCCTCATAATCCAAAACAAAACATCTTTCCGTTTATCTTGATGAATCAATCTAGTCTTCTTTTCGATAATCAAGATGAACTAGTACCTACTTGCGAGAATCTGAGTGAAAATGTCATGGACTTTATTTAAAATATAGTACCACTTATCGGTTAGAAGAGTTTCAAGAAAGGAGGGGGCTCTAAATTCGAAACCTACCCAAGACCCCAACACCCGCTCGGCGACCCTGACCTACTCTGATGTGTATTTGTTCGTCTTCTCCAGATCGTGCCCAGACAATGGCGCTTGCAACTGGAACACGTACAACGGTGACCAACCGAATTTTCATGTGCTCTATGGCGCTTTGGTTGGTGGACCTGATATCAACGACCAGTACACCGATGTACGCAGCGAATATAAGCAGAATGAAGTGGCTTGTGATTACAATGCCGGCTTTCAGAATGCGCTAGTAGCACTCGAAACACATTATGCTTAGAGTCCAGAGAATACCAAGGAGTCCAGTCAATGAAAGCACAAAAAGAGGGAGTATGAATATGGAGGGTGGTAGATTTGTTTCTTTCTTCGGACATGGATTTTGCGTAGTTAAGAGGTTAAGTAGTTAGTAGTCCGAGTATTGAAATCAACTGTGGTTCATTTAATATTAAGACAATATCTCTGCAGTTAAAAATTACAAATCCTAAGTACACGTCAAACGATAAACCCCATGTCACGACTAATCTTATAAATTTTCATGTCTTTATTCGATTAAGAGCAGGACCGGTTCAAAGTATTTGGCCACCCTAGACCAAAAATGTTTTGGCGCCCCCTGTGCCCCCTCATAATTAATGAGGACATTAGCGCCCTCTATTTTCATCCCTTAATTCCCGCTGTTTCGTTGAAGCTAAACATGACGTAGATTCCAATCTCTTATCATAGTCTTATGACAATTACTCGAAAAGCCGATATTATGTTTTTTATAGTTAAAGACTTTTTTATTGCTGTGACACTTGTAATGGAGTTTCAATAAAAAATACAGAAACAACAAAATATTGTTTTAATGCAAGACCATAAAAAACAATATATCTACATCGACAGGGGTTTAAACCCCTAGAAAAATTATTTCTACCAGAAATTGAGCTGTAAGCTTGAAACGCTAATGGTGCTTTCCTGGCTTTGGTTTTTGCAAATTCTTTCACTAGTTCTTTCATGTCAATCTTCTTTGCTAATTTGCTTTCAATAGAAATCATAGCAATAACTGTCTGTCTCTCCTGTACTACGCAGGTAAGTTTTTATTTGTTTTAATTTGGAAAAACTACTTTCTGCACTAGCTACAGACAATGGTAAAGTAAGTAGAATTCTAAGAGCTACACATAAATTGGGAAATCCATTTTCCAGATTATGGTGGTAATTGCAGTTAAGCAGTTTTTGTGGAGTTATGTTATCATCCACGTGACGACTAATGCACACTGAGTTCAGAACACAGTCCAAAAGCGTCAATATCACATTGATCCACACCTTCCTCTTCATTCTTAAGTGTTAAGGCGTTTCCCAAGTTCTGGAATTTCTTCCGAGTTTCTGTTTTTGAGATCATATATGTTGTACAAAAATCCAAATATACCAGAGACTGCATTTAACTGAGAATATCTCTCCTTAACAGAATGTCCAACCTTAGCAACCTTAGTTGTGTCCAAAAGAGGGAATTAAAAATGAATTTTGAAACTATCCAAGGGTCAGCTACAAACTCATCTCTTACTCAGAGTCAAACTTCTCTTCTTTCTTGGATCACGGACCTTCTCTTTCTCAAAAACTGTTTCTATTCTTCTGCTAGTTCACGAGCATCAACCAACACTCTTTTGAGTTCCAAATCACTTCTGGCATTTTGCTCAAATACTCTTCTGTCCTTATGAGTTGAGTAGCTGCTCTTTCGATGGATAAATCCTTTTATTGCAGTACCTTACTAGTTAAGTTTACCTGGAACAGAACATTGTACCTCGGAACAAGAGCGACTACAAACTTGAACTTGAAGATGTTTTTAAGTATCCCAAGAGCTTTTGATATCGCAGAGAAATTAGTGCATCAATTCGACTTGACCATCGTGAATCGCTCAGAGGTTTAACGGTCAAAGACGGTACATGTCGGAGAAGAATCTCCTACCGACATGTCGATGCTGAAAAGAATACATAAGTTCGTTACAAGAAAGGTAATTACTTCAAGAAAGGTAGTTACTTCAAGAAAGGTAGTTACTTGCATGGAGGTGCATCATTGACCACAAGATTTAAAGTATGCGAGCAGCATGGAACATAGAATGCACGCGGATAATGTCCAAAATTCTTCTTTAAACACCGCTGTCTTTCTCTCTCATATTACTGCCATTGTCATAAACTTGTCCTCGAATATTCTCAACTGATAATGACATACTATTTAAATGTTCAAGAACTTTCTCAGTCATTGGCGCTTGAGTACTTTCTTGCAGGGGATCATAGTACAAATAAACTGTCATACGGTAGCTTACTTTTATGCTTACTTTATTGCTTGCTGTAATGAGTTTTTACTTTACTAGTGTTTAATCACCCAAAAAATTGTACAAAAAAAGCCGCCGGGCCGCCCCTAAATTTTGCCGCCCAAGGCGGCTGCCTAGTTCGCCTATATGGATGCACCGGCCGTGATTAAGAGATATTTCAGGCGTTATTTTTACTGACTCAGTTTTCCGTATACTGAATGAATTTGAAATTTTAAGTCACGGATCAAAATCCTAGTATTCTTCGAGTGATAAAGTTCACCAATATTAGAAATTTTATAGGGGTTTGGGAAAAAAAAGTAGAGAAAGAAATTGACTCAAATCAAACAAAAAGCAAATTTTTGTTTCATTTTCAGAATAGGATGGGAGTACGATGTAATTCTTTCTTATGAAATACGTATTGAATAAAATACATTTTACTTCTTCAATCAAATGTTGTTGGTAAAGGATTTGGGAAAGAGAGGATGTTGAACAGACATTTCTCTGAACATAAAGTCATACATTTTAACTTGGTTGTAACCCACGAAAAGTATTTGAGAGAGAATAATTCGAGAATTTACTGAGGGTATTCTTCAGCATAACTACTTAGCATAGCTGTGCAGAAAAGCGTTAATCCATTAATCGTTAATTGACGAACTTAACATTTTGTTTAACTCTTTAAAGTTAAAGTAATTTCTAAAACCAATAACGATTTCATTAACTCCTGTTTCATTTATTTTCCGTTCACACAAGTCCGTTAATTTTTATCTCGAATCGTCGGAACGGACGATCTGTTATTGCTCATGGCCATCAGGTATGTCCGTTCTTTAATGTGAAATGATGGTAAATGCTCTGTTATCGTATGCTTTTGCCTCGAATGTCTAGGGTTCAATACCTCAGTACAATCTGACAAGGAATCTTCCAACCAACGCAGGTCGAAAGTGGTCCTGATTTTTTAGACTGAAAAATATTGACTATTAGTATATCGTATCAAATTATAAGCGACGGTAACAAACTGGAAGACTTTATTTTAAAAACTCGAGAAGTTTGCCAATTTTTTGTGTCTACTTTCCGCTTACACTTTGGACAATCATGAGCAATGTCAACTCATTACTCTACAGATTGTTGCTGTAGTAAAAGGACATAGGTTGCGCATTGCATTTAGTGATATCACCTCAATATCCTTCGCCAATACTGAATACAACAATATGGGAATATCTATCGCTTTATAGTTAAGATCTTTCACAAATTTTTGAGATTAATTGTTTGATGTTCGATATAAAGTATTCCAGCCAAACAGCATCCTTAAGTTGATATCTTTTATTCACAATCAATTCATAAATATGATCAAGTATGCCTGGTTGGACAGATAAATGTCAGGATCTATTCCTTAAAAACCCCTCAATTTTGTTTGAAAATTTCGTATAGCATTTGTGATTAGCAACACTGCGACATTTTTCACCTGGTTATTCGATGTGCGCGGTGTAAATAGATGCATTTTGTCTAGTACACTATGTAACAAATGTTACATAACACTTTGCTACACAATTTCACGCGTTTGCCATATGTAGCATTTTGCTACATGTAACATTACCTGAAAAGAGACTGCTTTATGTAGCAACATGCTACATGTAGTAAAATGTTACACGTAGATAAAGTTTATGCTACATAGCAATGTTACGCATTTCCCACTTGGAGTCGGAAAAAGTTCAAAGGGATTTATGTAGCAAGTTTCGCCGTTGTCCCTGCTGCCGCGTCTTGCGGAACTGATAAGAGAGGAAAAGATAAGAGAGGTCCAATAATATAAGATAAAAACTGATAAGATAAGTCAGCCAGATTACTAATTTTAAATGACTCATACTTTTTTAAACTATGCAACTGTCCGAACTGGTATCCTCATATCAACACCGACAATTAACAGTTTGTAATAATTTAATTGTTAAAAATCTAATAGTTTGCATTATTTTTAATTCATCATATTTTGAGAGATTATACAAATTTAATTGTTTATAACAATTTTAATATTTTCAATTATAAAAATTGTAACTGTTTATAACAATTTTTATTTTTATACAAATTATAGTTGTTTCATAACGATTTAATTATAGCATTAATATTTGTTTATAATGATGTAATTGTTTTATTAATTTTAACTATTTATAACAATTTTTGTTGTTTACAATAATTGATCATAACAATTAAAATAAGCCATGGATTTATTCATAAATGTTTACAGAAAATGTAATTGTTAATTTTTTTAAAAATTGTTATAAACAATTAATTTTCAAACGATTGAGAAATCTGAAATTAAGTTCTGAACAATTTAATTGGTATACCAATTTCAATACATTGGTATAGCAATTTAAATGTTATAGAAATAAATAAATTGGTATGGCATTTTAATTGTTATAGCAATTTCAATTATGTATAACTATTTTACGTAATAGTTCTTAATAATTTTTATTATTAATAACTTATTTAAATACTTATAATTTATTTTTTATGGAGTTTGTGTTACAAAATAAAAGCAGAGCTTAAAATAATTACTTAACTAACCACGCTAGTGTACATTGTGGTCAGTTTTTATTCTTAGAAATTTTATCTGTATCTTGTATGCAAAAAAGAGTTGGAATAATATTCATTATTTTATTGTTTCATAATTGAACGCGGTTTCCTGAAAAACGTTACATCGTATGTTCCGTACAGTTTTCGAGAATATCTATAAAGTTGCATATTTAACGTCTTGCGAATTATACACGTATCTATCAATACAAAAATTTATAAAATAGCGGGATGGGTCTCCGAGGGGGCGCACAGTTGCATCAAAAGGTTAAATCAAATCCCTGAGAAAATGTAATCCTTTTCTGTCGTAATCCTTGTCGTAATGCTTCGTACATGAAAATGAACAATTTAACCGTACACACGGTACACATGTTTCATAAATGAGAAACCTAATTATTGTTGTGATCAGTGGCGGATCTATGGCAAGGGGACCCCCCTTTGGACCAGAACTCTGAACAGATAAAGATATATTTTGTCACTTTAAACAATTAATAAATTCAGTTGCTATTTAATATTGTGAATTGTTGATTATTTATTTGAGTTGATGTATATTATTTAGAAGACCATATTTATAAAATTTGTGTTCTAAAACCATGATTTTCAAACAGAATGATCCCTAGATACCTCCCCGGTCAGTACCCCTCCCTCTTGACTACAGTCTAGATCCGGCACTGGTTGTGATGACGTAAACACCGATAATTTTGGTCTGCAAAAGGACAAACACTAGCTTTGGCAACAGCGTACTGTCCAAAACGTACAGATCATTTTGAAAACGTCCGAAATTAGTTCTGACAAATCTTCTCTTCCAACCCTATCTTGGTCGTATTTTTTGGTCAGCTACTGAATTCGGGTTTTGGACATAACATGTGTTTTTGTTCCGTCCATAACGCACACAGGAAGCAAACAATCGAAAGAGAACTTAAGAATAGGATTTTATTTCGTTAGGAATAGAAGACTTTCTGGGTACCTCATTTCGATTTCACTAACAGCCCGAGTACCAAAACGTTCAATTTTTAGATAATGAATTGATTTTTGTGTGTGTACATTAAAATGTGCATTTAGATTGCCAAACACCATTATTGTGCGACTTACAATTTTCAGATGCAGCAACAGGATTGCAATAAAAAAGGTTACTATAAAAGTTAATAAAATTTCCTCAAATAAAATGTTAACTATACATTGTTTTATAACAATGTAACAATATTTTGACCTATTGGTGAGGTACATAAAATTTAAGTTGGTTACACTCCACGTTTTTTTAAGATATGTTGCATAGTGGGATTATTGTAGCTAATGAAATGATGTATTTTATTGCTACAAAACATTTCATGAACGCAATTTGACTTAACGTATATGAGAGTTAAATAAAAGAAAGTAAAACATTGTTATAAAACAGTGCCATTGAAGCGGAGCTTCGTCCTAGTAATTCCCTCGATGCAGAGGTGCTAGTTTACAAATCATATTTCTTATTTAATTTAATTCGATTTGAACAATTGTTATTTGATAAATAATCTGATGAAAGACACGGTACTTCACGTGGCTTAAGAAGAGCATGGAAAATCGATTTGTTCTGTTCGATTTTCCATGTCAAGATTGAAGAAGCGGAAAACGGCAGTAATTAGAAACTGCCCCATTGCCTCCGAAATTAAAAATAAAGTAACCCGTTTGAGTTTATTGGTTTAAAATAAGTTTGAAAACAAAACTGTAAGGACGTGTAAGCAACGCGAGTCATATAAGGTAATTATTATTCATGGTGTAATGAAAGCATTTACTAAAACTAAATTTTTGGGTAGATATTTCTAAAAAAAAAATCTGGCTGCTGTCAGGAATTGTCCCGTCTTCGAACGACATAATGAGAATTGTCCCGAATTGTCTAAAATTTGCTTCATGTACTAAACTGCTACATAAAACCTGCTACATGTAGCAAAGTGCTATATAAAATTTGCTGTATGTAACAAATGTTATATAGTAAAACTACATGTAGCAAAATGTTATATAACAATTTGATTCATAGTGTAAACGCGCCTTATGGATACAAAGTATTTTTAGACACTTTGTGGAATAAATTGTTTAAATAAAAAAATATACTCTGTTTTATAATTCAAAATGTTTCAGGTGTACAATGAATACGCATTTTCTACCAGAAATTCACGGGCAAAGATGTACCAGAAATCCATATAAATACGCATGAAATAATATTTAAAAATCTGTGTTTTTCTAATCTATATCTGCCAAAATTTAAAAATAATTGTAATGAATTGTGGTACACCCTATAATTTCCTCCTATATGTTACTTATATTATGATCATTTTGAAAATGTATTGTTTGGCACTGACAATATTTTAATAAGAAACATAAAATTATGGACCTAAAATCCCTTTTTAATTCCTCTATAAAGATAAAAAAGGAAACTCGAACATGGATAACGTAGTTAGCTGAGCGTAATTTTTATCTATTTGACTTAATTGAACCAGCTCTTACTTTTCTTAAATGCGCGTTAAACAGCATTGTTTGCTTGCAGTTAGCTGAATGATGAAGATATCTAGAAGTTGGACAACCATGCTCTTCGGTTGTCTTTGCTCATCCGCGTGCTAGTTTAGGGATGTACGAGACCCACAAAAACAGCTCTTCACCGCGCAAAGACAATCGTTTTTTACTTCTTTATATACGTAGTATATAGAAAGTTTTGTAATCGTGAAAAAATTCGAAAGCGAGATTTCGACGGAAATATCCGTTTGGCGATCCCTGATTCTGAAAAGGTCGTTTTTGGCATCATGTCTGTCCGTTCCCCCTATGGGCTCTAATGACCTTGATGTTGACGAGCCCTTAAAGCCCCGGAAAAAAAAAAAAAAAAAACAAAAAAAACAACAACGTCCATCTGTGCGGAGCGATTCTGATTAAACAGCCAATTTCTTTCGCATTTCGTATTTGCGATAGAATTTACTTGATGTCGATGCACGTGCTATAATTTTGTTAAAACTTTAAAACAAAGGGTACTTTACATGAATATCAAAGTACCCTTTCGAATATTTCTCAAAAACGGCTGCAACGATTTTGCTTAAATTTTTTGTACGTAAGGTACAATTAGTAAGCATTAGCTCCACTTTAGCGCTATTTCGCTTGAAAATTTTGTATAGACGCAGTAAAATAATTTCTGTCTGCTATACTTACACATTAGTTTGCTGTGTCAAGAAGATTGAATAATATTTAGCAGTGTAAATGGACCAAGCAGACGTAGAATACACTTTTCGTAAACTAAAATGAACGATATGATAATGATAAAATACATACGAGGATAGGAGACGCACTGCAGATACAAAAATACATCAATTTCTGTCCACAACGAAATTTACGGTATTTTTTGTTACTATATGCTACAAATGGAAAAACGTGTATGACAAAGTATGTGCAGTGGTTTTGCACCACGAGTTCGTAACTTTTTTCTCCATCTTGCATCGTACCATCGTCGCTAATATTTTGCCAGGACATATTCATAGTCAATATGTTTCTGTACAAAAAGATCGGGAACACAACCGACCTGCGCTTCTTGAAAAGTTCCCTTGTGAGATTCACACGCTGTGTGTCAGCGGAAGGGCGTGAAAATGGAAATCCAACTATCCTCAAGGTCGTATCGATGAATGTGAGGTTATCGTGAGAACAGTGCTTACCACGTATGGTGATACGCGTCATGACCTTGTAATTACCCTCCGCCTCGTGCCCTGACCTGAAGTTCAATATCTGCAGACTGAACGAACGCGAATAGGAAAAACAATAACAATTATTTAACTGACAATCTTGATGTATTTGCGTTCAGTGTTGAACTTAACTGCATATTACATGCAAGTTACATTAACATTATCGTACCGTTTGACGGTTTGCACTGGTAAATACACTATAAAAGGGGCAAAAGGTATCCTTCTCAGATAAACATTATCATATGTTTATATTCATGGAGGGAATAATAATCATTGTGCGAGGTGATATTTATTCTCTTGCTTCTTCAAATACAATAAACAAGAAACATTATAAACATTACTTATGTCTTTACTTACCTTCTCTACCCAGCCTAGTCTACCCACGCTATGTTATGAACTATCGCCTGTTTCACTAACTATAGAATCTTCGGCTATTTTACTCATTTAAAATATTCCATTAACTTTAAACGGCTAACTTTAACTTCCGTTCAATTTTCAAAAGTATACTTTTAACAGTAAGCTTTAACGATTAATAAAGTTAACTTTTTGAGAAACGGTTAACGAAGTCCAGATTAACTTTGTCCACCTCTGCTACTTACAATGTTATTTGGATGGATTTAATGAGAGACAAATAAACGTTGCTCATATAGTGTGAAATCCTCGTTTGATTTTTGCTCAGTTGAAGTAGAATGGGCAGTTTGTCACTTTTATATATATATATATATATATATATATATATATATATATATATATATATATAAACATATATATAAACTATGTATTATACACTTATATACTATATACTACATAATATATATTTATATATTGTCAATACAATAAAATATTGTAATTCTTAATCAAACAAGCTCAACAAATAAAAACTGCACATTCACTATGAAGATATACATCTATATGATACTA
>NNCF01126349.1:1201903-1213231 GCA_002313205.1 Laupala kohalensis | reverse complement strand
CATGAATCATGAAAATTGCATGAATCATGAAAATATACAGAAAAGAGCAGAGGACATTGGTGCCAACTTAATAAGGAACAATATTAACAAAGGATGTGAATCCCTCTATTCTTGGGCTATTAATGTATTTTTTAATAGTTTAATTAACGAGTGTTCAATGAATTACGTCATTGCACTCTAATACTTGCCTTACCTTACCAGTTAATAATGAGGAATTTTACATCTATTTGACACTGTGCAGTTTTAACGCTACACAGGAGCGGATCGAGGGGGGGGGGGGCACATGCCCCACTGAAAAGAGATAACAAGAAAAGAAAGCTTTTTTACTTAAAAAAGTAGTATCCCCATTCAAAGCAACTTGACGAACTAAAAAAACTGTAAAACGACGGCTTCGTAGAACAAAAATATGACTTTTGTTTTTATAGATTTCCACGCCGACGAGTGAACTTAAGCATAGGGCTACGATATTTCACTATCATTATCTGCCCGTGCATTAGGTAAAAAATATGTACACTTTATTTTTGATATGCAACATCATATTTCCATATTACCACTTTGGTCCTCGCTTTAACTACCGCTGAATTTTATAACTTCATACATGTTACAGTTTTANAGTGAATAAATTCGTTAGCAGGAACGTGCAAGGTCAAAATTTGCCAAAAAATACGAATTATTTCAAATACCGTAATTTTAAGGGTTTTGCGTGAAAACTGCAAATTATCTTTATGCGTTATTTATACATAGGAATGTCTTAAAATGTAGTTTCAAGAAGTTAATTAAAGAAAAAAAATTGTGGTGGAGACTCGCTAACCCTGGTATTTCTCTTCACCGGTCCCTCCCAAAATCAAATCAAATCCTGGATCCGCCCCCGTATATACTTGAAAATTTTTGAGATAAGTTTAAATTTATTACGCTCAAGAGAGTTGTGACGTCACAAACTCTCGCAGATACTTTCTCATGTACCTTCGAAAGTCTTATGGAAAGCAAAACGAACTTTATAAAGAAAAATAATATTTATAAAATTACACAAACATTTTAATCATAACCGTTTAAATCAAGCTTTTACAAAATTGATAAAAAAATTATTTAGCACATGAAAGTGAAACGATACGCTCGAAGAAGTGTTATAGAGAAAAAAATTGATCACAGGGAATTTAAATCAAACTTGATTCACATTGTTAACGAATATAAATGCTTTGAAATTTCTATGATATCGTAACACTATACAATTGAAAGATTTCTTAAAACATTCATTTTATTTAAATTATAAAGTTAATTAAAATAAACACTTATTCATGGAACGTAATTAGTACTTTCCTCATGTCTATAACTCCTCTTATCGGTCTCTAAGCAACCTTAATATTTATTATATTTTTAATTTTATTCATAATATAGTTCTTGAATATTTTTAAGGCTGTTTGCGATATCATAGTCCCACATATAGCATAATACACTAGAACTCCTGTTATCCGAACTCTTAATCATCCAGTTTTTCAATTAACTAGATAAATAAAAAACTTTGTCAAAAAGTCGTTGCAAATTGCGTTTGACCGCGTGGGGGATAATCAACTAAGTTACTCTTTGGAGATAAACAAGGGACCATCCCATCAATTCCGATCACGGGTCGATGGGCAGTGGCGGATTTAATACTTATATTTAAAAATATTTAATAAAATACATAATTATTATATTTATACATAGTTATACATTTATTATTCCAAAATGAATCGTGTACATAATGTGTAGTGAGAATTCCCGATCAATACTGACAAAAGTTTTACATGAATTCCCGCCTATGGAAAAATCAGACACTACCCGTTCCGGATGGTTAGGACAAAAATTAATGTATTTTTAATTATTAATATTCACTAAACTATTGATATTATTTACTCGACTGAACCAACTACAACCACTAGACACCGATTATATCTTAAAAATGTTTTTATGACAATATATTTTGGGTTAATATTTGTTATTTTTCCCACAATGATATTTTGCGTTAAAGTAAATTTTTTATTTGATTATCCGGACCGTGTCGTGTCTCAACTGATCAGGACAATTGGGAGTGCTACTGTACGAGTATGTATATATTGCAGGAACACGATCATACAATTTCGTATCTGGAGTGGGTTTTCAGTTTACTTTTCTTAACTTGTGTTCTCACTCTTCTTGGCACATGCAGAATGCTCCCGAGTTCATCAGGGTACACACTTTATGGGCTGTTACAAGTTCACTGTAACAATCATTTACTGTAAAGGAATGAATGGGCGCAAGCGGGATCCCTGCTCTGGACGCAGGTGTACTCTGCACGTATACAATCCGGGTGGTGCAGTGGATAGCACACCTGCGGCCAGAGTAGGATGTCCCGGGTTCGAGTCCCAGTCCGTCGCAATTTTCACCTGGCCGTTGACGTTGCAAAACACTCCTCTACGAGTATGTACTCGGAAGTTGTGAGTTAAAATCTTTTAATCTTGTTTACGCGACTCCACTTGACTCAGATGAGAATCTCGTTAATCGAATATCCACAGCTGCTGCACGTGTATGTGAAATACCTGGCATCTTTGAATGTGTACGCCGATTGCTCCAGCGACGCTGCCAAGTATGTATCAGATATGTTGGTGGACGCAATTTGAAACAGTTATTGTAAACATTGCACTTGTCAACAACATTTTGCCTTTTCTTTCTTCACTTATTTCTTGAGTTAGCGCCTCACCGCGTCATTTGCGCCCATAATAATAAATAATAAATATAATAATAATAATAATAATAAATATAATAATAATAATAATAATTTCAGCAAAAGTTCCTAGATAAGATAAAAAGTTACAGTTACATACAATAAATGATTGTTACAGTGTCCTGTACCAATTCTTAAAGTTGGTACCATGAATTCGGCATCATTCTGTATACACTTCTAATACTTTTCATGTCTCTTGAAATGAAAAAGTACGACTAGTGTTTGAACTATGATTAGGATTTTGATCTTTCCTCAATCATACTCGCTTCGTTTATTGAAGTGATATCTCGTAGACATGTTTTCGTGGTATTGCGAGAAGTTGTTGTGTATTGTCGATATACACAATGAGGTGAGTGGTATGAAACGCAGACAGCTGAGAGAAAGCTTTGAGGGTGTTCACGTGTTTACATGCTGTATTAGTACCCGAGTAAAAATACCGTTTTGCTATCTCGTTTAGATGATGACATACTGTTCGGGAGTTGTAAGTATAAAAACACATAAAATTTTAGATCTAACGTGTTTCTTCAATTCCTGTACGAAGATAGAGAATGGAAACTTTAACATGAATAACGTTAACTGAATTTATTTTTACTATTTTATTTCATTGGACCAATCCTTCCTTTTCTCAAATGCGCGGGAAACAGCAATTGTTTATTCGCATTTTCATGTCTGCTCTGAATGGTGAAGATACCTAGAAGTCGAAATCAAAACCCAGCAACTTGATTCGGTTGTAGTTGCTTGTCCTCTTGGCAGTTCAGGGTTGTACAAAACCCACAAAAATGGTTCTCCGACGTGCGTAAGGAATAAGTATTTTGTAATTTTTTTCAGTCCCTTCAAGTATGCCATCATTGCTAATATTATGACGCGACGAACTTATAATATGATAAAATTATACTATGATATATTTAAACATAGTATATAAAATTGTACTGTGTTAATAATTATATTCTTCATTGTGATGATAAGAGGTGGTAGTATACAATGTTGTTTCTGAGCAGACGCTCCTCAGGTAACAAAGGTACTTTGAGTTGTGCCATTTTCTCAACAATATTTTGTATTTTGACTTGTAACACTTACTTTGCTAGTTTATTAGTTTTCACGCGACAATATTTTAAAACTTCACAGCTAATGCGTACAAGAATAATGTACTTTCTCGAGTTGTGATATTTTTAATTAGATTGTCGCCAACTTCACGTACGAACTCAGATGAGACAATGTTCCTGCTCGACGAAATGTATAATCTACCGAGTGGATGACACCCATTTCTGCATGTTAGCGGTAGATTTTGAAACCAAACAAATGACTTTTCCACCTTTAAGATCTAAATTTTACGCTTCACGCTATGAATAATTAAAAATTTACGACCTTTTAAGGACGAATAATATTTTTCTGCAATTATTGTTCATTAAGTAATCTAATTATATGAATAATTAAAAACATACGACCTTCTATGCATACGAATAATATTTTTACACTTCTCACTTCAGTATAATAGCAGTTTTGAAAAGTCACAGGGATGCGTTTTGATGTTCTGGACTGTAAAATAAATTTAAACACTTAATAAATAGGTACAATAATATAGCTAAAATTTTATGTTGGCATTTATTGTGCTATCATATTTATTCGCCTAATTTATTTTCCTGATTAAATTCTTGTGGTCTATAATAATGTATTATTTATTTATAATTTTGTGAAGAAATAATTTATTTTACTTCACAAAAAATGTCACCTAATTGTTTAATTACATTATATATTATGTTGCTTTAGTTTAATTACAAAGTTATTTTAAAATTAATGTCATTATCATCATTTTCATTACTGCTACGGAGGTGGGGTTGTTCAAATTCTTACACTTCCTTCCGTGGGGGTGGGGAATATTTTTTTTTTTTTTTTATGCTTACCTAATACATGAATGACCCTATATTATCATTCAAAAACCATTCGCTAATCCTTATTTATCATTCCCTGAATAATATGATAGAAACTCTTATTTTGCAGCCCCTCGATTTTAGCAACAAAAGGTTTCTGGATTCGTTTCTTTAAATGGCCATTTTTCACTTTTTCTTCCTGTTAAATCAATTTCCCTTCTTCCTCTCTTGTTGATAGCTAAATCTTGTCATTGACTACTTTTTTCACGATTCATTATTTTTAGAAAAAGAATACAAAAGAAAATACAGTAAATTGCCGACAGAACGGCCACAGAATTGAGAGATAATATTGGAAAACAATGGAAATACCTTGAAAGAGAATTAAAGACGTCGCTCGCAAACAAGTGGTAGAGGAGCAAGAAAGTGAAATTGAATAAATGGTACGATTAATAATATCACGAAG
This sequence comes from Laupala kohalensis, assembly GCA_002313205.1. Taxonomy (NCBI): domain Eukaryota; kingdom Metazoa; phylum Arthropoda; class Insecta; order Orthoptera; family Trigonidiidae; genus Laupala; species Laupala kohalensis. Next base: position 1,208,163 of record NNCF01126349.1, on the reverse strand, counting down.
CTGTCGAAAAATAACGGACGTTAGAAAGAAGATCTTGCAATCAGACAAAGAAAACAAATATTACTCCTACGGTCAAAGGCATACGAAGGAAGTACAAGTTGGCTCTGGATCTTACCTCCCCTCCTCTACCGCAAACCGCAATCACGATAGCGAAAAAGTTTTTATAAAGGCGAAAGTGCATTGTACTGAAAACGATGGGCATAGTTTGTTTCTAATAAGTCTCGATATTAATAAATAAATACAATAGATAACAAATCAGTGTACTAATAATTTGACATAAATGTAGTAATATTTCTCACAATTTTTATAGAAGAATAAGTTGTTATATCAACCGTTAAGGTTCTGAAATCTCTTCACCGTACATCTCTAATTGTTTTCTCCGTACGCCACAGACTTTGGGATAAATATTTGATCATGGATTGCGTGTTAAGGATTTGAGACTTTGATCGTGTCGAAAGGCAACGAAAACTAGTTTTTCTGTATAATATCCTCGACGATGTGTATTCTTCATTCTCTTTTGATGTCGGAAATGTAGCAGGAAAGGATTCATTTGTTGAGATGATTAAACAGGTTAAGAATATCGAGCATGTCTGGACATGTTCATATAGTATACAGAAAATTGTCCTTTATTTATTTTTTTGCTAAAGTGTGTGGCGCTTTCTTAAGCGAAAATAAAATGATGGACTGGAGTAATACTAAAAAAAGTATCTTTTTTCATCTCACATAATTATTAGACAGTAATTAAAAATAATTAATCAATAACAAATACTTTCACTTTCAGTTATTTTTGTTAATAAAACGATGATTCTCCAAAACTCATTCAGGTAATTTGCATAAACGAGTTTTTAAGAAGAGAACGTGCGAATTTAATTAATTTTTAATACTTTCGTAATGGTAGATTTTTTTTTACAACAAACAGTTCATTGACCCCGACTTTACGGGAATAATTTTCTTTATTTTATAACGAGTAAAAAAGTTATACAGTTTAATTAACTCTATTCTACACATCCATTGTTTAGGGAATAATTAAAAATTTATTCAATAAATAATGCTTTTACACAAAACATATTTGATCAATAGATACATTCACATAAATCATTCGTAAAGGTAAAATTGTACCATTTTCGTAGTTCCGTTTTCCCTCTTTTCAAACCACACGTAGCAGCCGGTGAGACTTAGAATCTGTCAGTGCCTATTATGCATATTTAATGTCCTTGATCCTCTGAAGTGGCATACCAAATTAAACTCCGCCTCAAAATTTCTAGAAGGGCCAGTTTCGTGAAGTGGTGAGCTGTTAACTCAGGTACAGTCCACCTACTTTCATTTTCGGGAGGTGGGGAAAGGGAAGTAGTACCTCCCACTTCCCTTTCCACCCACCTCCGCTCGTCCCTCCCACGCCATTCCGCGAAGTCGAGTCCCCATAGCCCCACTTTTCACGTCGCACACATTCGCTTCTGAGTAGGAAGGTAGGCAGTTGCGAGAACAACGCTCGCGACACTTGTTCCGTCTTTCGGCATCGAACGAGCGACGTGCGCCGCCGAGCGAAGGTCGAGTTCAGGGACGGACGGAAGGAGCGGCGACGGCGGCGGCAGAGACGTCAAACGAAGGAGGTGGAGTCGTCGTACGCGTCCGGGAACCAGGTGTGCCAGGGGGCCGCGGACCTGCTGACCCACTTCTTGGCGCGTGGTGGGGTGGATGGGGAGGGGTCGGGAGGGGAGGCGAAGCGAAGCGAAGAAGTGGAAGAGTTTCCAGGCGGACGTTGCTGAACATCGCGCCACCGGCCGAGAAGACAGCGGACGAACGCCGGGCGCTGTAGGATCCTTCGCGACACGGAAACACTGGTAGGTGATTTGCAAGCGACATTCCGTACATTTTAAACCGTTTTTTATCCCTTAATTTTCCTTTAAAAAAAACCCAGTGAATTTATCCACGTAAATCACAAAAGTTGTCCCTCACAGAAGTTACTAGCTTAGACCAATTTAAAAGAAAGTACTGTTTCGCAATGAATTATTAATTTTTTAACGGAGCTCCTGAATTCATTTTTAGACTTACGGTATGTAGTGTCCAGCTATATCTCTGCGCATTGCGCCGTGGACTCGATTCAACAGTGGACTACATATGTCACTTGGGCGCTATGTGACGGATGTGAAGTTTGTGTGTGATGCGGAAATGCCAGTGTGGAACAGTGACTCCGAAGATTTATTCGAGTTTGCTACGAATTGTGATCTTCACCGAGGTATATTTCAGTGAATCATCCCACATTATCTAAGCTTTAAATTTGACTAAATATATTTTCGAAAAAGAAATCGTGGTTTCATGGAAATATCAGTTTTTGACCCGTGTGAAATCCTATGCCGGAGTTAAGTCGAAATTTTGATGATCTTTCGCATTATGTAAACGAAATACAGAAAAATACATGAAAATTATACGTGACATTTTAAAATATCATTAATGTAATTGACCGAGTTTTGCAAAAAGTTGCTAAACTATATCATGTGAAGTTAAATTTTAAAAATAGCGCGTTGCTCATTTTTGGCATATTAAAGAAAGTACTTGGGAAGAGAAAAAATGCTGACTTGCCAGGCGAGAAATACGTGTTCTTTCTATAATCGCGTCGTCGACTAGTATCATAAATTCGCTATCATAAATTCGTAATGCTGTATGGTGTAGTGTGGTTGATCTCTTAATGAGATGAAACAAAAAATTAGACCAAAATGGCGCATGTTGGTGATGCGTCATTGGCCTCCATTGCGTGTGCTTCCATTCCAGTTCCTTCAGCGAATGGAGGAGTGAGTAACGGCGCGCGACGATGGAGGGAGCGGCTGGCCATTTGGAATATTGTCTCCTTGGAATGTGACACTCAACCCACTCCAGTGGAGTGGTTTGCCTCATCTGCAGCGACGGGTTTATTGATCACGAAATAATATTAAGTGGCGGATTAATGGGGTGCTCGCTAGTGCCTAGGGCCTATAAAAATGCACTCAACACGAGGTTTGTCCGGGTTGTAAGGTAGAGTATATTTATAGAGATATACGACGTAGCTCTTACTTCGGACTTACTGACCAAAAAAATTAATACAATTTTGAAAATTCAAAATATTAAGTAAAATCTTTGGTCCCTGACGATAGTACATATTGTATTACTAAGTACAGGCGACTACACTCTAAGTTTTAGCTGAGATTAAAAATTAAAATTATATTAAAAAAATAGACATGAAAGTATTTTTTTTCTTATTATAACTTATTAACATTTATTAATTTCTTTTTCCGCTACTGATATCATTTACCTTCCAAATAATCGAAATATTTTAATACCTCTAATTTCAGTTACTGTTTCAGTTCATTGAGAGTGAATACTGGGGTATAGTATGCACAGCCCACGGTACATTTTAGGGTCTCTGTAAGGCGCTCGGGTATTAAGCCCCGCCATATATACTGTATATTTTTGTTGTTGTTAAAATATAGCCCTTTTGAATAGAATTGAAAGTTTTAATCGTTGAATAATAAGCCGTTCTTAATTGCAAATGATATGTGTTATAATAATATATAGTGCACAATATCGAATAATCAGGACTTATTATTTCCGGAATAAATTGTTCCATAAACACGCAAATACTCTGCATACAACATGGATAGAATAATATACAATATTGGTAATATAATAATTGGATATAATAATATACAATATTGGTAATATAGATGCGCAATACATAGCAATAACTGTTTGCATGGAGGTGATCATATTTTATTTATTCTCTCTTTGTGTTTATATTTCATGGGATCATACTTTGCAAATTTATACCGCGTATTTATACGCCTCTGCGCTAATTAAGCTATAAATGTAAGCCCCTGCTCCATGGAGCAATGTATCTAGATTACTTATCGTCATATATCTCCTCTCCATATCTTGTACTCAGTATTTATGCAATTTTAAACCACAATGCTAATCATTGTGGCGTGAGAAGTGATGTACTTGCAGATATCACGTAGGCATGTAAACATAAATATTTATATTGATGGTCTTTTTTACAAATTGCAATAAAAACATTAATTTGCATACGAAATGTTAAATTTATGACCACGTATTCCTTTGGAGATCTCGAAGTTTGAAGCTACCTCTCCACAGAAATTTCAAGTTTAGTACTATAATTTAGATTTATTTTCTCGCCGAACAGATACACTCCTTGCACATTAATTTTATCAGTAAAAATATGTTGGGAATCACAAGTGTGCTGTATATCTTTCGTGATACACCTCCCCGAATCGAACGATTTCTTGTTGAGAGTGATTACTGTAAGGGATGATCTTCGCACGAACTTGTACCGCAGAATGATTTGTGTAGCACCACAAATTCCTCTTAATTAACCTGGATTGGTCGTCAGAGATGGTAGGCGCGCACTCTTACCGCTATGCTGAAATACAACTTACGAACGGAGCCGGTTGACCCGAGTGATCGCCTGCGGCACTACTATGCAGGAAATGCTAGTTCGGGTCGCCGAAACAAAATACGTGAAAAACACAGCGTGTATTAAAATAACTTCAAAATTTAATACAGGAGAGTATAATTAGAAATGACTGGCATTAAATACATGTCCTGTCAACTTTAGTCGTAATTTGTAATGAACTTGTTTCATTTTTCCCCCCCAGAGTGTTTGTCAGTTTTGTCACCTTTTAGCTACTGGTGAAAAGTAGAACATTGTTTTAAAAGTATTTCGATTTTTGAAAGATTTTTATTCATATAAATATTTGTTTCCTATGAATATTCTATCGTCATCAAGAACACAAAATAGTCCCAATGAGTTTTGAATGACCTCTGAGGAGGGCCATCTCATTCCGATGACGTGGTTTTCGTATCCTTCTCTGCTTTTGCCCTGGTGATATTTCAGAATACCCAACGAAAACAATGTTTAAAACTGTCTGAGAATTATATATGGTGCAGGATCAATGGATGTATACTGCATTTGTGGGTCGTGTCTTTTATGCATACTCACCCACTATGTAAGTTGATTATTCATTCGAGGGTAACGGGACAGTTGTAACTACTTTCACTTTTGGAATTTCTATCATACGGATATCAAGTTCATAAAATATCTCGTTTAATATTTTGTCACAAGGATAAATAAATAAGTGTCGTACAAACGACGATATTTACAATCATCAGAGCTTGTATTAAAATCTGCGCATCATAATGATTAGACCACTAACTACATTACGAGCTTAATCAACTATATAATGGCGTACTCTGTTGCCTACTCCCTAGTCTTTTCTTACTTTAAGTCACAGACTCCTTTATTCACTATAGTACTTTATTTCTGAACGGTAACAATTACGTATGCATTTTCGCCCGTAATACTGTACCAATCGCTAAATTTAATTACAAAATAATACATGAGAAGGAAAGCATTTTTTACCTTCTAACAACGTAAATTTGCTCAAATAATATGTAATTGTAATCGGAGACTTCGATGAAGGTAAGCAGCGAACCCTCACTACTACTCTAGTTGATCCTTCCCGCGAATGTTTCTTTCAAATTAAGCGCCTCGCAAGCAGAATACTTCATAACAACCATTATAATAAAGGATATTTATCTGATAGCGCTGGACAAGGTTCGTTGTAAATATGTAATCACCTCCAATGTTGTGTTCAAAAGATTTTGTTCAATAATTTCGATTCTTAAAAGAATTATTTTTCACTATTTATTCTGCTGTGTTTACAAAATGTTTTATACATTATAATTACAACTGCATTACAGACAAACTCTGAAAGGTTTCGTAAATTATTTCCTCAAAAAATATCTAGCCAAGTGTACGTATATATTTCTATGTGTACATAGAATGATCCATAATAAAAAAACCACACACAAAGAACCAAATTTCACCAACATTAAAAGAAGTTCCAATGTTTACGCCTGAACATAACTTTATTTTCCTCATTTTAATAAAAAATACCTTCCGTTTATACCTAATATTATGGACTGCGAAATCCGCGACTCACGAGAAGAAATTTAATATCTCTGTTCATAAATATGAGGAAATGATTCATTTGTTGTTGCTAAAGACGTTACTTGGTGAAATATCAAACTTACGTTTTCAAAATAAAATCTCAAAATAATTACATTTAAATAGATAAATCGATCTCTATATTTCTTTAAGCAGACAGTCTTATGTTTTAAAAAACACCGCGTAAAATAGAACATGTCAAAAAACTAGGTTAAGAACATATTTAAAATTGTGTACACAACGTTTCGACTAATATATATAT
>NNCF01126349.1:1142531-1201734 GCA_002313205.1 Laupala kohalensis | reverse complement strand
CAAGAAAGATACAATGATGTGATACATGTGATACATAGATTCCAGGACGAATAGATAAAACATCGTGTGATAACGTGATATAATATGATTGAAATGAAGAATTTTGTTTAAATTAAAGATATGTAAACTACTAGTGTCTATCTGTTAGTTAATAGTTTGTTGGTAGGAATTAACGTATTGCATTTCCGATATTAATCTTTCTCGGTATATTTTCTCAATATCTAAAATAGTAACTCCTTCCCAATCCATTACATGGTTATACTTGATCCGATGATCTGAGATGACGTTATGCGTTTCAGATTTTATATTATTAATGTGTTCTTACATTACAATATACATTACAAAGCTATTACGCTTTTCTCTTTAAATATATAACAGTTCATGTTAGACGGTTCGTGTAAGAAATACATGCCAAATGAAAGTTTTCAACTAAAGAATAATTTTCTCTCGAATATTTTTCAGTGAGATTCACATGGTTTGAAAGTAATTTGATTCGAGGTATAGGTTCAAAGTTGTGCCTATTAGTAGCGATGCAGGACTCGCATGGACTGGCGAATATGTTAAAAAATACACAGAAACTCGCGACGCCAGTGTGAGGTCTATATCGCTGTTAATAAGCAGAATTTCGAACACCTGTCGGAAAAACATATATAACTTTCTCAATTGTCCTAATAAATCATTTTGCTCACCTTGCCTTGGATTCTTACTCTCAGCTATTTTATCTCCTCCGGGTGACATTGCTGGAGATGTGTTCCTACGTGATCCCGGTTTCTCTCATGTTAATGTGCTCTGTCATCAACTCTTTACGTGGAGTTTTGAAACATTCTGTATAAACACAATGCTTTTTCCATTCCATTCAAAATGCAACAAAGGAATAGTAAATGATTATTACGAATTGATTATTAAAAACGGGGTTGCTATTCCGGACGTAAGTTCACAGAATTGAGACAAACTTTGGAACAACCGTTATGTTTCATGTAAAAATATTTGCATGAGTATTAATGAAAAAACAAATAACGTTGGAAATTGGGTTTGTCCTTGTAACATGTCTAGTAATCTTGTGGTATGTTTTGAAAGTTGGTGTTTCATTAGAAGTATGTGATACAGTACCGTTATATATAAACTTGTTCAACGAAAAGGCTAACAGATAAAGATGTTTTCCCCTTAATTACATTCCTAATCCAGTACCTCAACACCAAGTCAGTTAAGGATAATTAACAGGATGTTTCGGGAAAGAAAAATCAATATTGCAAGATTTCTTGCCAGTCAATTTTCGTTTATTGTAGAAAAAAAAACCCGAGTAGCAGTCGTGTAGGCAACCCGTTAAACGTCCCAGCTGGAGGAACTTATCAAGTTGAATGCTACAATATAGTGACAGAAATTGCGACAATTGTTTTGAATATCATTAATGAATTGATGGTTAAAAACATGATACAGGAATTTATGTTACCTTGTGGATTGACGGGAAATGATAACCAAAATTCGATATATGAAAACAAATTGAATTTACTCAATGTTTAGTAAATTTATCACAGAAGAGCATACATTTCATACTACGTCTACACTTAAAATATAACAATAACTGCTCCATTTTCGAAGCTGTTTTCTTACTCCAATCTGTGATGTTGTATGAAAATGAAATAAGCTTAGATCAAAAGTCAATCCGGTTCAACCCTTCAAATTGTTTCAGTCTGTTCAGTTGTTTTGGCGTAATTCAAGTTCCAACAAAGTTTCTGTTCTTGCAACAGTTATCAGGTATCTTTACTAAACGAGTGGAAAGAAGGGATATATGATTCTTATTTGTGTATTTATTAGTGTTTGACGTGAATGAATAACGTTATTACTAAATATGAAGAGATATTTCAGAAAGAAAATTGTGTAAAATTTAGGCGAGTCAAGCCCCGGGTGCTCGACCCTTCGTAAATAATCGTAGCAAATTATCCATCCAATGAGTTGGAGTGCTTCATTTCGTTCTATCGCTGACCTGAAACATCACTTTGTCTGTAAAGGGTAATCATCCCCAGGGACAATTACATGAGTGAAATTCTCAATGTATTAGTTGATTGATGGTGGAACAAAATAAATGAAATACGATGTAACATTTAATGAAAATGGGAGACGGAACCGGGGAATGAACCCGGGACTTCCAGATTTATATTTCCTCTGAGGTCTGTGTTGAACGCGAGAATAAATATGGTAGACGGTCGAGGAACGAGGGGAATGACAATAGTGGGTAGCACACCAGCGCGTAAAATAAAGGAAATAAGTGAAATGTCTGTAAGGAGGAAAGAATTGACACGAGTACAAGGTTTGCAAACGAGATAGGACAAAGAGACTCCTGGACTTAATACAACTTTATACAACACTTGAAGGAACTTATATACAACTTATAGAACGAAGAGGAAATGTTTCTTCCAAACCAGTTTCTTTTGGAGTCAGGGGAATTGAAAGATCTAGTTATTTCAAATATAGTTAGTAAGTGTAAAGAGGGCAGATAATCCGTAGAACAAATTAAGTGGGATTGTAACGTAAATGGAAATGAAAATGAAGACGCGGTGAGGGTCATGATATGGGCAAAAATAAATGTAAAACAAATGTCTGTTGAGTTTCATCACTGCAATGTAACCTTCTCATCTAACTCCTCTTGTCCATTCTTTTGCGTAACGCGAAAGTGTGTCTGTTTGCTACCTGATCACAACAATCACTGAGATGAAATTTATCAAAGAGATAGTTTATACGTCCAGGATGTTTTATTTTTGAAATGTGTGATAAGAATAATAAATGGTTTTTGACAATAAATGTCGATAAAATCGAGGAAAAGGAGAGTTATATTTACTTGCGCTGCCTAAATGGTTAGAGATCGATGACAACTTTGAATAGCAACATATTATGCCTCAAATACTTCTACAAAAAAGTCCACAACAGCATAAGTCTTTCTACAAAAGTTAATCTAAATTATCGATAAAACGTTATTAAAAGTAGAAGTGTTAAAATACTTTAAATTAAGAGAGTAATTTAAGAAGGAAAAAATCGTTGAATTTAATGGATTATTTTTTTGTGCATTTAACTAAGATAATAAAATCTTTAAATCGTCAAATATCGACGAATAGTTTAGATTTTACGAGAATTAATGAAATGGTGCAGCCGCGTCATGCCTCGGAAGTGAGAATTCAACCGGCACGGTTCCTGGAAGATGGTGTACGTACACAGTCACGTTTTGTATTAATTTTTTATTATTATGAATTAGGATGCTGTACATGTTTTTTAAAAACCACGTAGCACAATTATTTTTATCTTACATTACAGATAGATTTATTTTTTTCCTGAGTAAAAGAAGAGAAGCCTGAGAAAAAACCCGCTCGTAATCAGCTAGTACTTAACAACTACTGGTTTCAGTCCCTTACCCCGTGAGGTGCCCACTGATCTTTTTTCAGCATCCGATATTCTTGACTCTTTCCCATAGCTGTATGTTAATTATTCTTGTTTTATAGCATCTTTTATGAACACAAGCTCTCTTTGTAAAAGTATCAAATTAATTTTTGTTAATTACTTGCCAACTTTTCTCTTCAATATTCCCAACATTCAGCTTATCATCATCGTTAATTCGCAAATGTCCCCTTTTCTGCGTAACTGGAATTACACAAATTATGTATCGTACGTTAGAGCATTAAAAGTTGTTTTAATGATTTCGTATTATTTCATCTTTCACCTTTTTCCTTTCCGAGATAACATCATTTAAAAATTACATCAAGGAAGAGACATTACTAGACTCAATTATTTTAAAACGACGTAACTTGACTTCTTGTTTCCTGACAAATGAAATCACTGACGCGTCTGGTAAGTAATAATTAAGAAATTAGTTGGAAATTGTATGCGAGTTACTTAATGATCCATGGTATTATCATGTTCTATTCATAACTGTTCTAATGTCCTGTTTACATTGTTAATATGAAACCGAATGAAATTTACCAAAAATTAAAAGATGCGGGGAAAGTAATATCTGCCACATTACTCCGGCAAATAAATAGTCTTACTACATGAAATAAACATTCATATTTTCAGACAAAATATAAGTAAGATTCAATTTTCCGTGCGATTAATTAGCAAGGGTTGATATAGTATACACTAATACACAAGTGTCTCCTAGATGTCTCCTTCCTTTTCTACGTGACCAGATGGAGAGAATCACACAAATAAATTATCGTACGTTAGAGCATTAAAAGGTGTGTTGATAACTCCCTATTATTTCATTTTTCAACTATTCCTTTCCGAGACAACAGAATTACATCAAGGAAAAGACGTTACTAGACTCATTTATCTAAAAAAAAAATGTTGCTTTACTTTAGTTTTGACATTTGATAACGCTTCTCATATTCGTAGGGAATTGTACGTGAGTTACGTCATGTATCATATAATATTCATGAGAGTTATTATGCCCTGTTTGGATTGTTTAATGCTAATATGAAACTCAACGAAACTTGCTGATTACTAGCAGATTGGAAAACGTAGTACCTGCGATATTATCCTGGAAAATAAATTAGTCTTTTACCTGCGTTCTTAATATGGACGTCGTGGAAGTATACAATGACCTTACTATTTAACAATTGGATAACTTCAGTGGATAAGTACTTTGAGTTCGCTCGAAAAATAACTCTCAAATAAAAAATCCAAATAGGTAAAGCTTTCGAAATGTTTCTTTTTGTTACAGTAATGCCACACGAGGTGTATTATTTAGATGAAGAAAATATTAATTTATACAGTGTTTGATGTTTTGATATTGCGGTTTTGGGAATAGTTCTTTTTTTATTTTTCAGTTAAGGTTTTCTTCGAGATTCTTCCATTTTCAGTCCGCTCCTCAATTTCAGTCAATGTTTGCTAGTGCTCCTTAATGTCCAGCTATTTCACAATCATGTAATGAACAGTCCCATACAATATTATTTTGAGCCTCACCCCTAGTCATCCACCCTGATAAAGTCGTTCTTGTCTATCTCGCAAACATATTATGTTTTTTCTTGTAAATGATATGTCACTTTATACCCAAGGTATTCCCCCTCATCAATTTTATTTTGTAATGTTTTCTTTGAAATATTTTATAGTGAGGAAGAATTATTTTTTTAATATTGAACCTATTTTTATATTGTTTTCGTTATTTCAATTTATTCGTCGATTTTTTAGAAATTTTCTAGCCCCAGTTGAGACTACAATCTAGAATACCTATTTTTCAGAATATGCAGGAATTAGAAAAACTTATGAAAATATTGTAACTGGAGAGATAATCTTAATAACTTTATTACAAAAACAAATACTAAAGAAACGTTAAAGTAACCTCTTCCGAGACTTTTTGATCGATAAAACACACTTACATTCATTAGAGTATTCTTTAGCAACAATGCGACTTTTTCCCGCTTTTCTTTATTGTTTATTTGATATGGGAGACATTTTGATTTACTGAATGATGTTTCCGTTATATTATTGTGACATGTTTGACCCGCTTCCGGGATCCTGGTTTGTGAAGTTTGCAGGAAACATGTTTCTTCACTTCCTACTTTGATCTGCTGATTATCTCACTCTATAATTACACTACTTGTGGAAAGATCTACTTTATGACAAAGGATTCGTATTCCATAAGTTTAATACGCGATTACGAATCTAGGTTTCTCTCATAGACCATCTTCCATGACCCACATCACAACCACCTATGCGACGTGGGAAGTGTCTCTTTAACAGAAGATGTGGGACGCTGGGTTCATTGGACTGGATCCTTTGATATCATATACGATTACTGGCAGTTCTCGGAACCATTCTCCTTCACAAAGATACTGTTGAATATTGGAAATTTGAAGCGAAAAATGTTTCATTTATCTATGGCGTTTAATGAACAAAAGGGTTTCGAAAGAGAATGGTGTATTTGTTGATCTGACGATTATTCCAAGTTCTGTTCTTGAGCTTTATCAGTACTTATTGCACTTTCGGGTAGCACTTGTATTGTAAATAGACCAATATAGTTTTATTTAGAAAAAACAAATGTGGCAACATATGCGCAGGTAAGGGAGCTACAATTCGTTTGAATACGTCTAATAACTAGTTTTATGTCCATAATTATCGGAATGAAAACAAAAATTTGATTCGTTCAGGAGATATTTGTACGTTCTTATTGTCTCACATGGTACGCCAATTCAGAATTATGCAAATGCCATTATTTTAAAACCTGCATATAAATAACAGAATGCTCATTAATATTTGAACAAAAATTGCCCAAGACGTTTTTTAAGTCACCTCGTGTTAAAAAATTCATAACCGCAATAGATGAAATGTAATGCTATGAAATCAAAAGTTCTGAGATCTCTTTATGATGAATTCAGCCAAACAGAACCAATGCTGAAAGTATTTCGATGCTATTTGGTGACTTAAAGAAGGTGTTGTGGATTCATTTCTTCCTTAGATAAGTCATTAACGAATCCTATAATTGAAACTTATGAGACATCGCATGAAATGGTGGTTAGCCCGTGAGGTCATATACTTCCAGTTTCTAAAAATACGACTTTAGAAGAAAAGATAAAGATGAATATGTATCTACGTCACAAACTGACGATTTTATTTGTATAATTTTTCTGTTTGTCTCACAGCGGAATATACATCAATATAGCACATCAATTTCCTAGCTAGATAATATACATATTAACTTGTATATTGAGGGGAAAAAATAGATATTTCAATTCAATTGCAATACAATTCACTTTATTTACGACATAGAATTGCCTTTTAGGTGTTAACGACATTGTTTCATTGGAGTTACTTTACATATTACGTCGCGTTGGGGATCAGGATTAAAAACTTGAAGAGCGAGGTAAATATTGATGGAGAAGTAGGAGGGAGGATAATCCGTGTTACGTCACATACATATATTAATTTTCCTAACGTATCTAATTTTCCATAAAAGATGCTTCATGCGGAATGATTAAAAACTTCTTATTTCTACTGCATTCATTATATTTTTTCGAATACTAGTGTATTAAGAGGAGCTCAAAGATATTTTTCTGGTTCCTATTTTCTTGTCTATTCCATCAAAATTACCTTATTAATTTACTAAATACTATGAAAAAGAAACGCTTGGGATTTTTTCAAAATTTATCGTAAAATATTTGATTTTGGTTTCGTCTCAACTGAAGAAGACGGAATCAAAAAATTATGAGAGACGTAAACAGCACTACTATTACCATATGATGTGAAATGTGATAGTCTATATAATATTATGATTAAGTGGGGCAAGGGAGACTGGTGGGCTAAAAAATAAAAATATTGCGTGATTATCATAATGAATGGTATCTTAACGAAACATGACTGCCGGTGACAAACGTTGGGACGGAATCAATTTGTATCACACATCACCCATGGATGTAGCTGTTTTAAGTTGTTCATAAATAAGTCAGTAGTAACCCTTTCATGGACGTCATCAGATGTAGTTCTTCTTTATTTCCCGTCTGTTTTTGTGACTTTGTGGGAACGCAAAGGGAAAGGTAGGCGAGGTCCTTGACCTTCATACGCTATATGGAGTAACTTATTCTCAGGATATGACTCTCAACAGTTGTTTTTTTTTCACTTCGGCCACATTCGCTGGAGCCTAGTGTAAGAAAGCGTAGAATTATGAAAGATAAAGTCCGGGTTTTATCATGTCCCATTTCCATATTACCCATTCCCTTAATACTTTGTAAATAGAGTATGGGCAATTTACTTCAATTTTTTAAGTGGATACCGGAGGTTCGGAACTATTACGAGACTTGCAGACCTTGTTCAAGAGATAAAATCTTGTGATGTCACACATTGTACTCTTTAATTACCAAGTCCCATTACATGAATTGAATTACCATACATTATTCATATTAGTTTAGTTTTTCGATTTGATACTTACTATTTTGATTTTGTAAATTTTATAGTTTTGCCAAGGACTCTCAGTAATTAACTAAAAGTGCTTCCTCCCGTGCTGTGAAAATATGGATTATATAACATTTTTGTCTTGATTAGTTCTTGAGTTACAGATCTTCAAAATTTGAGAAAAAGAGAAAATATGTAACTTCCTTCCTGTGGTTTACCCAGCAGTATCTAAATGACAAATCCTACGGTAAAATACATTTTTTAATTTTTAAACTACATTTAATTTGCTTTAATTTGACAAAAAATTGTTTTGCTTCGCCGATTAGATATTGAGATACAATGCCATGGTAAAACAACAAATTTTGTCACTTAAAATATAACAAAAATATTTGTAATTGATGAGAGTTTAAGACAATTTGTTCACAAATATATGACTAATATAATATTTGAACTCTAACATGACTGAGACATTTAAATCTCTCCTCGGAAATGGATTTCCTCAGTATGCCGCACTCGTCTGTCATCTGCACACTCGTATACTGATTTACTGATGTGCTGACATTTAAGCTAGTCGTACATCCCCAAATGGCACTTGGGAAGTGAGAAAGCGATCGCTGACGCCGTAGTACCTTCTTTTACTGATTCTTAATGGCTTTTAATATAAGTATGAGTAAACATTTTAAAAATATAAGCATGCGTACTGAATATGTGAAATTAATTTTTGTTTGAAACTGGAGCAAGATTGTAAAGCTCTCGAAAAATAATAAATCACGTTTGGAATAATTTTTACATTTAATTTGCGATATCACGTCCAAATATATCTTTTTTCTTTAAAATATTAACAGTTTCATCCCCTAAACACAATAACGTTGCCATGTTTCAGATTGGATGATGCACAGGGGGCGCACCGCTTGAAGGAGGCCATGCTTCTGGCGAAACAGCTGAAGACCAGGGGGCCGCCCTCTCCATGGAAGGCTCCCACACAGACGAGTAAGCGCTCCAAAGAATTTCCTTTTCCGCTTCAAAAAAGCTCTACTTACAAAGGCCTTATTTTATTGGTCCCCGAAGATTTTTAGTAATAGAGAATATTAAGAAATAGTTTCATCAATCAATGTTTGCAATATTTTGGTGTAACTATCATTTTCAATAGTTTTAACATTTTCCTTATAAAAATGTATTTCGTCTTTTTTTGAATTTCAAAGGGACTTTATTTCAACATTCAATGTATAGCGGGTGCACCTTACCGAAACTGTCAACATTGTAATATTTGTCCGTATTATATTTCGGGATTGGGATTTTGCATGTATTGTTATCCCCCGCGTATCCCTGTGATACAATCCACTTTTTATGTTATTTCGGAAATAGCGTCATGAATGGACTAAGTAACGTATCTTGAAAGCTGGAAGTAATAATGTTAACTCTATTCACTGAATATATTATTTACGTTCGTTCTCCTATAGGGAAACCATTTCTCAAAAATAGAATCACTCGAAAAAGCTTTAAGGGTAACCAACTTCTGCTTTAATAAATTTTGACGTTTTCCCTGTGCTTGGTGTGGAACTCCACCTAAAAAGTAAATCATAAATACAAAAATAGTAAATGAATTAACAAATTATACAATTTGTTAGTGATAACATTTTTCAAATAATAATTTCGCCATAATTAAATGTGAAAGTATAAATTCTAAGACAGGTATCGATGCATGGAATCTGCGAGTGTAAAATAAAGAAGATGTCCTGGAACAGAAAGCTATGTTTCACCTTCTCAGTATTAGTTTTATCAGCGTTTGAGCTCTTACCTTCGTCATTAACACGTTAAATGTGTAAAACCTATTGAACCACTTTAGATGGAATTGAACATTTTCTTTCCACGATCTGTGTCATGCATAGTTTTCAGAGCATACGTGAAATAATATTATCCCAAAAAGAATGATATCATTTTGAACTTTCTAATCTATGGAGTGGACAATTTAAAAATAAGTTGATGTGGTTATTATTTTTTAATCATCTCTTCGAGGGTTATTAAAGCTCAAGTAGCAAGTCGCGAATGTTTCAACTTTTTCATTTATTGAAATTCTCATCCTCCAGCGCTCGTGGAACGTGGAAAGAAAAATTTAAAATATTTCTGGTCATAAACCACTTTTATGATTTCTCTGTTATAGAGAAAGAATTTCTCTGTTTTGTTATCAAGAGTGTATTAGGATTTTATCGCACTTACTACCAAAAATTCTTTTGAATTATTTATTTACTACATTTTTCACTATATTTTACTATTCTAAGCAAGCTTCGAAACAGATATCGTTTTGGAAGTAAGAAGTGTTTCATCTCTCTTGCAGGATGGGGACTAGTGTTGCTGCTGTACCTGGTAGTTGGAGCGACAGCGGGAGTGGCAAGAGGACCCGACGTGACGAAGGGACCTGAAGGAACTAGGGGACCTGATGTGTCTCGAGGGACTGCCACTTCAACAAGTCCCTTGGTTTCGAAGGGGTCCGAGACGACGATAGGACTCGATGTTTCGAGGGGACCCGAAGCGACGAGGGGATCCGACTCTTCGAGGAGGTCCGAAGTTTCGAGGGATCCTGCAATTACGAGCGGTCCCAACGCTTCGAGAAGGGCCGAAGCAACAGACGGACCTGACTCAACGAGGGGACCCGAAGTAACGAGACAATCCGACACTTCGCGGGCGCCCGAAGTAAATAAAACTCGCGACGCCTCCGAGTCAAGAAGGTCTGAGCTGATAAGTCGGACGGAAGTGACGAAGGGATCTGAAGTAGTCAGGGGTCCCGAATCAGCGACGGGGGTCGTGGAGACGAAGAGTCCTGACCCTTCGAAAAGACTAGTGAAAATGTCTAGAATGCGTTCGGATGCAGCTTCTATTCCCCGATACGCTTTGCCTTCATTCATTCGTCTTCCATCTATATGGAGCTTTATCAAGATGCCCGCTATCCTCAAGCCGTGTAAGTAATCTCAAAATAAATACATAAAAATTTCGTAAATAATTGGAAGACTAAGCACAGACGATAAAGATACAAATAAAGTCGTATTTTTGTTTTTTGTTTTTGCGCCTAGCTAGGTTACTTTGTCGCCTAGGCGCGAGTGTCACATCTTGGCCAAAGTCACAAAACCGAATATTCCCTTAAATAAAACAATGTTATATCGGAATCAAACCGCGTTAGATCGAATTTACAACAAAACTTTTTCTCCTCTACTCTGTGAACTTTATCAAAATTATTCGATGAACTTACAATTTTTACTTGATCTTTTTACGTGTTAATTTTTATTGTGGTATAGGATTATAATAGTTTAATTATAATTTTGCATTCTATGTGTTTATGGTTCGATCATATCCTGCTCTTTCGCGTTCCCACATAAAATGATTTCAAACCACAATTGTATACGAGTCTGAATTCAATAGCATCGGAGATTTTTTTTTCTGTCCGTCAAAGGAAATTAAGCGTGAAATACTTTACTGCGAGTGCGTGTGTGTAAAGAAAACAATGCGGGAAGTGGTGGATCGCAACATACGTAGTGAGAGGAGATCACAATTTACGGAGTAATGTAAGAATGACGAGAATTACTTCCTCAAGTTCTTTGTTTCGTTATGCTCTGTTTTATATTTTTATCATCTTTAAGTTACCAGTTTTTTTTTCATATATTTTCAGCAATATTACACACTTCCAATAAATTTAATATAAATATTTATTTGACTTTATGAGATTTTCTTAATTTTTATTTGTTATGAATGAATTAACTATTTTTACTATATTTCTTTTCTATTCGAACACGTGTATATTTTTGTCATCTTACAACTATGTGAATGAGCCTACCACGAAACAGTGTTACCCACCTTTTGATCGTTTGACTACCTTAGTGAAATATGCCGGAATTTTACTTCGCTGAATTTTCATCAAAATTAATTTAATCTCTCAATACTAATTCATTCTATCTCTAGCACTTCACTGAGAATTGCTGATAATTTTGTGTACTAAAATCAGAGACATTGTGTCCAGAGATTGTATCCAGAAAGAGACTGTGCTTCATGGAAATACTTAGTGTAACGCTATTGGATGAAAGTTTTAATGCGTAAAAGGGTGCTCTAATAAATAATACGAGGGCAAGTCAATATATAAGTCGCAAACGTCAATTTCCTTTATATCGTTTTAAATTACGAACGCATTTTTTGCCAGCTTATATTATTGCATCATATATATGCTTGTCGTAGAGACTGCGTGACATCTCCTAGGCTCGCAATCAGTCAGAGGCAGCCAGCGCACGATGGCAGTTGTGTTGCATGAGTGTACACGAGAAGAACTTTGTGCTTTTCTTGTGGACCAAAGGACTGTCTTGTGGACAAAGAAGTGCATCGGGCAATGCATCCCGTGCATGGTGACAACTGTTTCTCACTCCTGACAAAGGTAGTGATTCTTCTGGATAATTCCCGCCCTCACACAGTAAGACCAACGCAGGAACTGTTACGTATATTTCGTTGGGAACGCCGGAATGTCCACCGTACAGTCCCGAATCGTTTGGATGGTTGTCATTTTGAAACTGATGATGCCGTAACGCAAGAGGTTACTCGTTGACTGCGACAGTAACCAAAAGTCTTCTTTGCCACCGACTTTCAAGGACTTGTAAAAAGATGGGTTAAGTGTCTGAATGTACAAGGTGATTATGTCAAAAAGTGAAATATATGTCAGTAAGTTACTTTGATTATTATTGCCTCTATATTGTTTTGCGGCTTATTTATTGACTTACCTACGTATCTCAACCTCTATTGAGTAGTATAATTAATTTGGAGTTTTTAATTTGAATTTAAATACAAAGAGGCAATGAGAACACACATAACTCGCTTGTACTGGAACTACAGACTCATTTTTTTCCAAATGTTCCATTCGTTTATCCTGTATTCCTTTCCTTCCTCTTCGGTGCGTGTAAACGTACTGAGGACGAGTGTAGCCCCATTGCAGTCGTGTTTGTCCGCAGCAGTCACGGGCAAAAGCTCCTTCCTCACGGGCTTCGGCCTCGGCGTCCTAACCGTCGCCCTCAAGAAGCTCCTGCTGCCTTTCCTCATCGGAGGACAGATCCTCAAGTCCGTCCTCATCGCCATGTTCCTGCCTTCCATCCTCGGAGGCTTGGGAAAGCTGCTGGGCAAAGGCGTGTCTTCGTTTGCGGCAGCCTCTGGAGGTTCTGGAGGGCTGTCGGGGCCTCTTTCGGGACTGGGAGGCGGCGCTGGAGGAGCCGACGGCTTCGGTGATTTCCGGGAACCGGATGGAGGCGCTTATGGCGATGCGGATGCGGCGGGGTCCGATCCCAGTGCCTTCGCGTACGCGGATGCTCCTCATTACGGGAATAATGGAGTCAGTCGTCCAGCGAATGCGCCGCTCGGGTCTCTGGGGTGAGTACCTTGAGGGACGCCAAAGCCAACCTCCAAAGCACCTTAAGATATGTTATTTTGAATTGTTGTATTTGTAATTGGGAAATGTAGCGTGCTATTGAAGCTTATCTACATGGAGCGATAGGAGGTAGGGGGAGCGACCTGGTGACTGTTTTTGATTTTCCCGAATTTAGACAAATGAAATAATAAACTATTACATTTCAACTCGTCCAGTAAAACGTTTGTACTTTGCGGGTCTAATATTTGAATAAAACTATCTTAAAGTTGTACAGGCTGTTATGGATCACGGGACGATTTTAAAATAAAGTCTCATTTCATTTTTCATGGATTCGATATAAAAATTGGTTGCACCAGTAAAAAAATTAATATGGGAAAGAACCGTATGAAATTTGTCTTGTCCTTCCAGCGAAAACTGTCGCAAAACTACGGAATTCTGGTCAACCCCTAGAACCCATTCTTCAAATACATTGTCCCAAATTAAATGATAATTTATGATTCGAAGTTTTTCATACACCACAATTTATAAATTACTATATAAATATAAACAGACTGGTAATATAAACGAATATTTTTATTATAAACCGAGTAGATAACATATTAATAATTGTATACATGGTTATGTGCTTAACCAGCTCCTGGCACGCTCTTTCCAAAATAATTCAGAATCCATCACCCTCAAACATGAGAGAAACAATTTTACTTTCTAGGGGGTGCGAAATGGTGCCCTTTTTGCAAACCTATTTTCGTAGAATTATGGCTATTTACAATAGTTAAGTGTAACACAATAATTATTGATAGTCCAATCAACTGATGTGAATGAGCAACATGTAATATACTCGTACTAGTACAATTAACGTCCATTTTATAATCAAAACAAATAAATAATTTGAGGTTTACGGCCTTACGATAGACCAATACATAATCAGGTTACTTAATTGCACGAAATATATGGTTTTCGCCCGTCGTAAGGTCGTAAATCTTAAATTTTTTATCTATTGATGTAATATAAACTGGACCACCATTATTTTACAAAATAGTCTGTTACCAATTAGTTATGTGTTTGGAACCGTCGTCTTTTGCGTGACTGTTCCTTTTATATTTTTGAGTTAGGAAATAATATCACTATTATCAAAATATTGTAATAAATAGAGTCGGAGGAATATATTAGTTTCTCCTAGTAAGGAAAATGTTCGTTTTGAATCAGAAAATGTCAGGTTTGGAATTATATCATTAATATATTATAATTTTTTTGTTAAAATGTTGTATAATCTGAGTAAAAATAACGATGTTTGTTCTCCGATAGAGGCAAAGAGATGATAGATTGGAGAGCGAGGACAATGTTTGATATCAATTTTTGAGTGCTACAAAACAGTTTCGACTGAGGCATTGAACGTGGTACCAGGCTTATTCCCAATAGATCTCTTCGTTCAGAAGACAAAGTATCGATGCATCATGAAACAAGATGGTAAGATAATGGTGAATAATATTGAATTACAACAGAACGAGAAAACATCCCGAAGAAGAGCTTAATGAAAGCATGGCAAAAAACGGTGGGAAATGACACAAAAGGGACGGCGCACGTATAGGTATTGATCGTATGATGTCCGATTTACGATGAAGGATGAGAAATGGCACGAAGTATGAACTTTATATGGAATTTGTTGGCAAGATAGATGGAATTAGGACGGCGTATAGAGGGAGGATAAATAATAGATAAAAAATAATTATAGGGTTTGTCAAATAGCAGAGATCCTTGTATTGCTTTATGCAACAGAGACAAGAAGACTAGCAACAGTCAAGACAAATAAATAAATAAATAAATAAATGTAAGTGTAATATTGTCAAGAAAATGTCATAGTTCTTGTACTAAATACACTATGTATATCAACATGTTAAAAATTGTGTAACGGGATTTAATTTATTTTTCTTATAATATTGATTCCTAGAGTGCCTTATTATTATGTTGTACGTTCATTCGATGAAACATTGATGGCGTATTAGATGATATTAATGATTGATTTTGACAATCATGGGAGTTGGAATTATTTTTCCCTGGATAGGAACAAACATAAGATGTAGAAGCGAGGGAAAAAAGTCTGAAGGGGGGAAATTCCCCGGCTTCCCCATCTTTAAATCGAACTCTGTCCCACATTCACCTATCGTATATAATACCCCTGCACACTACTGGACCTGCGGTCACTATTACAATAATGTAAGGGAACTAATATTGTCTCATTTCCGTTCAGAATTAAGACTTGTACTACTTTTAATATCAGTTTGATTTGTAACAATCCGTGCGTGAAAAGTCAATGATTGAATGATACATGTTTACACTCAGTAAACTATCGAGTTAGTTGTATTAGTAATATGTTTTAGTACGGCTAAGTATTGAACACGATACACATTGAATATAAATATTAATTAGGATTTAAGAAATAATATTTGCACAAATAACACAATATTCATGCATCCAACGTTGCGGGTATTTTGCTAGTTTATGTTTTCATTGCATAAAAAAGTCAATACAATCCCTGACCTCGTAACCTTACTATGGGCACTTCACTGAGTACTATATGTGAAGTCACGTCTAAACAAATTCCACCAACAACACCACAATTTTAAAGAACACTTTTGTCGAGAACTGTATGATCAAATATATTGGGAAGTCATATAGTCTGCGACTACAGGGAATTTTATGGCGTGCGAGAGAGAATGGACAGAATTTGAAGGAAACATAAAAACATATCATTCCCTCATTTTCTTTACTTTAACTAAACATGGTTCACATAAAATATGATCTGAATAAACTTCGGTTTGGTAGAAATCTCAAAGCCATCCAACTCCTTGACGGACACCGTATCAGCAGCGTGGTTCTCGTACAAAGCAAGAAGAAAGGCAGCGCTTGCATCGTACTTTCTCCACTCTAATTTTCTCGTTTATGCTGTGCGTAACGTTGCATGCAAGGTCAATGGGATTCCGTCGACGGAGTGTCGTTAGCTTCGCTATACCGGCCGCTGCTCACTAACTCTCTACTCCGCTATTCGAACCTGCGGAATGAAAAACCAGTCCCGAAATTGGAAAAGTCAGCCGAAAAACTCTTGCTTTATCGGTTTTCTTCGTCCCTCTAAAAAGGAGCGAGACAAATTGTCCTGGCCCTGGTTTTTCTACGGTTTTCCTTTGGGTCGGATTTAACCTCAAACCACGGGACTTAAATAACTCTGTTATTATTTATTTATAGTTTTGAGTTATTGAAATAGCTACGATTAATTACCATATTTGGGAATATTTTACAGAATTGATAATATTATTTTAAGGAACCAATTATATACCATACTGAAAATACAATTTATAAAAATTCTGTAGAGATTATAACAAATAACTATTTTTGTTCTTTTCAGTGGGGAAGGTGCGCATGTCTTGAATTTGCCGTGGATCGCAATTAATGGATTGTTCCTTTGCTTTTGCTTCCTGAGAATAAATTACTTTGTCTTCTACGTGATTAAAAACAGTTTTCAACCGCGTTTTGGACCATTATTTATTTATTTATATCCGATAACAGGACAAATCACATTCCTTTTGTACTAGTAATAATAAATAATAAATGATTTTTAATTTATCTCAATTCCGCTTACCTTTTCTGAAAGGTTTTTCAAAAAGCAGAACGGATAATTTATATTCTACGCCTACTAAAACCTCTACCAATGTGCAGTAAAGATTAGAAAACGAAGTATGAATACAAAATTTACATTTATTTTAAATCGCTTGTTTAAAATATTTACAGCGTGCCGAGTGAATTTTGACAATATCACAAGAACTTGTTTAATCTCTTTTTCTGTTGTCAAATGTTCGAATATGTCTACTGCCTACAAGTCTGAATATACATTTACGTGATAGAACGAATAGTTCAGAACATTATTAAGGCACAATTCCAAACAGGGTCCATCTGGATGACTCTATCTCGACTTGAATTGAGCTAAGTACTTTATTTGATTTTTCTTTTACCTTTCTCCCAGTTTCCATTGAGACAGAGGATAAAGAAATAGTAGTTTTGTCTTAACAAAATACGGACTCCAGATGGGGCGTACCTTCTATGAAAAATGCGTAATTGCTTCAACAATTGTAGGGCAATACGTTCGAATGAAATAGTATCTTCATTAATAATAATATGATAGTGTCATTTTCTAATCTCAACTTTCCCTCGTGTACGCGTGTTCAGCACATCGTCACTATCTGTACGAACAGGTTTCACTTGTCCAGAATGATTTTGATGAAAGGAAACAAGATAGCGCACGTAATTATATTCTTCAGGAACAATTTTAACATTGTTTATCATTTGAAGTACACTTGAAAATGTGCTAACTTTCAATGCACATACATGTACATTTTTTTGAAAGGTCGAATGAACGTTATAAGAGACTAGGTGGCTATCAAACTAATCTGAGAGTACTCATAAAGGGATCAACTATCATGGAAGCGGTGCATGAAGTTATCCAGTAATTTGACATTGCCGATGATATTTTGCCAACAACTAGTTTTTGTATAGTGTACTAGAAATGTAGAATCATAGTATCGCTTCGTCTCAAATATTAGGCTGTATATTTGTACTCCGAAGGCGACCGTCAAATTGACAATTATTAATTTCTATAATATTTTACTTAATTGTTAGACATTATATCTAAAGTACGGTTGAATGTTTCTTTGGTGTTTAGATGCTTGGGCGTTTGTGTGTTTGAAAATATATTCGGTATGCAAATCTCCACCTTCCGCGATCTCTATCAAATTTGGTGCATTAATCCGTAATGGTCTAAACGAGCCACAACAAATTTAAAGTTTTACTCATATCTCGCGATCGGATATTTTGTTTTTTCGTGGAAACCCTTTGCGAGTACCAGATATAGCACAGACGTCACCAAGATTACAGGGTGGGTAATGTGTAATAAATTTATTGCCAAAAAAGCAGGTACAAACTGCGTGAGATCACGTAAAAGAAAGGTAAACTAATTTATTCTGCGGAAGCAAGCAAATGACCACCCCATCAATTCCGATCAAGGACTTTAAGGCAGAGGTGGATTTAACATGTAGCACACCCCTAAGATAAGAATAAAATCAGTTAGTTATGTCATCATAATTTCAACCAAATTTTATTTAATATAACACAAAAAACATTTTTTACAAGTACGAATTAATATCAAATCTTAAAATTATTCGGAAAATAATGTTTATAAATTCCAATGATTAAAATAATTGTAAATTCGAGGTATAATATTGAAATAGATGCCGCTCCTAAACAAGTGCCTAGAGAGCCTGTCTTAAAAATCCCGAACTATCCGAAAAAAAACGAAGAAAAAAACCGGGGCCACGATGATACTACAGAGTTAATGTATACAGCTGTGCAGATAAAACTTATGAGAATAATAATAATAAATAAAAATTTAATGAAGGAAAATGTTTTGAAATTTAAGTAGATAGTGGAACTATTTCTGCGAAGAGATCTATTTATCGAACTACATGAAATTGTGTGAAGCGGCTGGGATGAGACCGTTTCAAACTCCAACTATATTTTCGATCATTTTTCTCTTATCTCATTCAGACTGCACCAATCTACTGTTCATTTACATTGAGTTCCTCCGTGCACAGGGGCAATGCAGCACTTGAATGGAAGATCATCACTGCTCTCATCCAGAACAAAACCAAAGCGAATTTTCAAACAGAGATTTACAGCGTATATAAAGATATGGTTACTAGTAATTACTTCTAGTAAGTGTGAGTAACACGCGAGATCGACACATTCTCCCAAGTGTAAAAAAATACTGAGTGTGCTCACTGGGTGTAAAAAACAGGGTATAAAAGACCTCACGGTTCAAGTTGAACTTCTTCGGGAATCTTTACTATTCCTTCGTAATATATACACGTGAAATTGCACTTAAACGTTTGTGAACCCGACGTCTTAATTACTTAATGAAATTCTACGGTGAATTCGCTTGAAACCCGGCGTTGTTCACAGGATATACTACACATTAATGAATTTAACATTTCGCACAGTATATGAAAAGTAAGTATATGACAATAATTATTTACCTTCAGTTCAATAATAATACATGAAAATGAAAAAAAAAAAAAAAAAAATCAACAACCTTAGAAGCGACACATTTACCAGTAATATGGCGGTGCAACTGATAAAAAATATGTAAAATAAGGGAAACAAACTCCAGTCCGACACTTAAGTTTACAATACACAGCTGTGTGTGTGTCATTCGATGCATAATACTGATGATTTTTGTTATAGTCAAAGAAAAACAAAAATTTGGAACTGATGCACAGTAGTTAAAAATATGGTATAAATTAGGGACAAAATTGTATTATGTTATAATAAACTATTATATACAACCATTATAACTAACTATATACTTATAGGCGGTTTTGACCCAACTGATTCATGAACAATGAGAGAAAATAATTAAAGAAACAAACTTAAAATTTTTAATGTTGTTTTCGTATTGAATAGTCACACGTGAAAAGAATTTTGCGATGTTCCCTTTTCAAAGGGGCTAATTTCGGTAAAATGAGATTTTTCAAATTTTTGCTATTTCCCACGAATTATTCAAGACATTTTCTCTTTTTGTTCTAAAACATTGTTGAATCGAATATCTAGACACCAAATCTCATTTTTTATTTTTAAATTCATAAAATGAAGCAAATAAATTGCAGACAGTATATTTTACGCGTTAACATCCCCACTCTTAATTATTCTACGCGTGAATGTTAATCAATCTTCGGCTATTGCTGCGATTCCGAAAAGGGTCAAGTATTGTTCCATATCCGTCAAGGATTCTCTCGCTCCCAATATTCGTATCACGTGTTTTATGGACTCCAAAAAATATATACTGGATTTTTTTCAATGCTTCTTTGAGAAAAACACCACGTGGGGGATAATAAACTAAGTTACTCTCCGGAAATAAGCAAGGGACCATCCCATCAATTCCTATCAAGGACCCAAGAGCAGTGGCAGATACAATATTTAGAAAAGAAATTATTTAATAAATGCGTACTGTTATTGATTTATTATTCCAAAATGATTGCAGATATTTTGTTCAGTAAAAATTCGATTTTGATATAGCAAAAGTGTTAATGACATTCTCGCACATGGAAAATCCGCCACTACTCGAAGGAAAACCGGAGAAAAACCCATGCCAGGATGAAATAAAAAAGTATCACTTTGAATTGTTTATGACACTTACCCCTATATTTGCACTGAAATTAATACCGTTATCGTTGTGGCATTGATGTGACCTTGAATACATGACACGAGTGTCACGATTAGTGTCACCGTGAGAACATGCCTTAAGTGCAGTAAGCGGAAAACACTATTTCACTATTCTATGTTCGCATTGGCTTAGTGATTGAGGAAATAACGGTTTCAACCTGCATGAAAGACATTGTCGATATCACTGGCGGATCCGAGGGGAGAGGGCAGAGGGGTCACGCGCCTCTCCCAAAAACGAGATAGAAATAGAAAAGGAAGTTTAGTTACTTCAAAAAAATCAGTATGTCCATTGAAAGCAACAAGAACTAATAAAATTTATGCAAAAAAAAACCCCAGCTTCATTGGTAAAACTTACGACTTACAAAGTTTTGCTTTTATAGATTTCAACATGAGAACGTGAGCTTAGGTGTGCGATATTTCACTGTTTCTAGTATACTCGCACTCCAGCGAGATTCTGAGCCACTTATCTAATAGAAAATTACCTCCATAAAATTTACAACAGAAAGATAATCGAAAAAGTGTAAATCATAAATATAAGAAAATAAATATGAAACAAATTTTGCCAATCATACTTTATTGGCGAGACTAACAAAATCAGTTTCATTTCTAATTATGTCAACAAAACGTCACTGACACGAATATAAAATAAATAATATGTAATCGGAATAATGGTACTTTTTTGGAACATTAATTAATACTGGAAATGTTTTATTGGTTTTCTTAGAAAATGAATAATAATAACATTGTACGAATCACGAATAATAGGTAACTTTTCTTTATGGGTCCTGGTAGATATTTCATATTATAGCACAGAAATTGACTGCACATGTTTCTCCTTTCTCTGTAATAGATTTGCGAAGTATTCACGTACGACTTTTCTGTATCGGCGCTCGTTTTACCCCAAATCTTTTTATCACTCATGCGAAAACAACCGCCTCAGGAAACGAATAATCGGTCAACATTCAGCTGAAGGATGTCATCAGAAACATTTCCGACCAAAAGGAAAAAGAAGACATAAAAGTGTGAGCTTAGAATGGTCGCAGTGGCGGAGGGAATTACCTTGGAGTCGTAATTCACATCGCAGGTCACGGATCGCTGCGTCGATATTCAAGCAGCTTCTCCGCTCTAGCTACCACATCGGCACCGATGGTCATTCACGGCGGTTCCGCTTGCACTCGTCATAAACATGTATCTGCAGTCTTCCTGGCAGCGATTACGCGCTCTATCTCCGTCTGATCATTTACTTGCGCTCATCGCAAAACACAGGGGTCGCCTTGTAATCTACATGTGTCGGGTCCTTATTTTTTTGTAGCTGTCTATGCCGTAATGCTCGAGAAGGAAATGATTGTGGGGTGCCCGAGAATGTCAAGGAAGTGGTATATTCATTGTATTGGATACTATTGTCGTCGCCAGCGTTTGTAGTATATGACCACTTTGAGGAAGTCAGAGATTCTTTTACATTGTTGACAAATTTCTTATATCAAGCAACATCTCTCACGGCGCCTGCAATTGGGCAACGTTTAGAAACGACTAGCCCACTTCCAATTCTTTCTTGATCACTCGGAAAACTAAGTGCCTGAGTTGCATATACAAATTCTGCTAAGACACTGTCAGACAATAATAGTGTTATTCTACAGAAAAGGGAAAATAAATGTACCCAAGTCCTATCCTGCTAGGTTCAGATTTTTTCAATGTTTTAATTTTCTTTTGCAAGTACAACATCATATTGATACAGATGAATTAGATCTTTTAACGTCACCAGATTCAATACGCATAACACACATAATAATTTATTTTTGACTGTGATTTCACTCCCTGGTTATTTTTTTGAAATTCACTCCTGTTAACATAAATACTGTCTTACAGGAGCGGTTGATGAGGTGGTAAACCTATGGGTTCCCGCCGAAAGCAAAGTAACCTGCTTCATTGAACACGAGCTCACTCCTTTGTGTGCAGCAAATTTCCCCATCTCCGTAGGATCATCCAATAGTGGATCAGATTTTCCATAAAAAAAAAAAAAATCTAAGAAATTACTCAAATGATACTATTCGCTGTTCAGGGTCTCGTGTCGTTCCAAGACCTACTGCGCACCTGAAGCCACATGTCACCAACCGTGACGACTACTATAGCTGAATAATACCGGTGTTACAAGGGAGAGTGAATTGCTTATACAATTAAGGACAATATCTTCTTTAATTGGCCTAACGACCCGATTCCACTCATAAGGATGCTAGGGTGTGTAAAAGAGGGGTTGAACTTGTACTTAAGCGAGTGTTTCACTATTCATCTCATTGACCACAAAAAGTATGGATTCGATACAAATAGCGTTGGTTTTCGATTATTTTTACATATCTCCCCTCTGTTACACAATCCCGAGAGCTGTTTGAATGTGGACATAAACAGCATTGTAGACTAATTTTTCTCGTATGTTCAAAATTTCATCAAGAAGTACTAAAAATCTACATTATGTGATGCAGAAAAAGGAAAAGGGGGTGGCTTTTTGAAACCCCATAGAGACGTTACTCTTCCTCTAATTTTAAAGATCAAGTGTGCAAAATAATAATCACTATAATCGGAATAAAATTGTAGATTTGTATGAATGATAAAAAATGTCTGCCCATCTGCTCAGGGAACTGTATGTAGTTTAGATCAAATTATTTAATTTAGTATATTATATTCATTAATGTAATACATTTTAATTTCAATTGAACTTTTACCGACTTTCAGATTGTTATTTAGGTTGAATAGTAATCACAAATTTTAATACTGATAACGTTTAAACTTCACTTTTAATAACCTAAATATGGAATTACGAAACAATTACATACATTTGAACTCGAACGAGTACAATGACCATTGTAGTAAGGATATGGATTTGATTTCGTGTCACAATTAGTTCTAAGATGATCGTTTAGAAAGGAGGGAAGGATATCGGTAAAATATTGACTGGTTACCAACGGATTACTGTGGGTGAACTATCATCACGGATACTTACGTGTTATAGAAAAGAAACGTCATCTGTTGAGTTATTGAAATAAGCTGTCACGAATGTAAACGAGGACTCCGTCCCTCTAACGGACAATGATATTCGGAATGATCCAGTTCACTTCATGCCTTGCAATTACGTTGTCAAAAGACTCGTCCATGGGTTTCGCGAATGTAGGTTATTGCTTAGCTGACATTCGTTTATCTTCTTAAACATTCTATTTACAGTTACTTGTTGAAACTATAAACAGCATCAGGGCATTTTAGGAGTGGAGGAAGCTTCAGAGATTTTATCTTACTTATAAAGCATAGATCTATGTAGCGCCGTGCTCTGTGATGAGTTATTTCAATATAACAATTTGCGTGTAATGAACAAATTTTCAACGTTTATATTTTTCCAATTTTTGCTAGTTTTATATTTTAAGTTTGTAGGGTTTTCTATCGTGTAGAACATTGTAAAATAAAAGAATTCCTCATGAAATGAAACTGAAACTGTTTTTTTGAATTCTGAAAATGGAGATAGAATTCCAGGAAGGACAAAAAATTGTTTTATAATTGTTTTTAAGATGATTTGAATCCACAACCATCTTTCTACAACGCCAGCAAGTACCCCATGATTTATGTCAGAGAGTGACCGTCATTATTAGATTTATATATGAGATAGAATACTTTTTCAGAACATGTATGGATTTTATATATTCGACAAACGAGGCATAAAACTACAGTTTTATTTTTCTCAAAAAAGCTTTAATTATTAAGTGTTTTAGTAATGTCAAAGTATTTTGAATGGACTAAGCCGCTCTAAGCCTCACCCTCAAGCTAGTAACTGTTAAAACTAAGTGGTTGTCATAGAGCATTAAAATGGTATCATCATTAGGTTCCCTCCTTAAAAGGGTGATGACCGTCCAGAAACTTAACGATGATTGGAGAAATAAAATGGCCAATTATGAATTAGTTAAATCGGAAACATTTCTAAAGAAAATTGATCTCTGTGCCTTTAGTTAACAATCGAGATGTTTGATGGTTACTGCCTCGGGGAGAGGGGTGTTATGTCGAATAGGGGTAGTTAAGTTGAATGAACTGGAATAAATATGGTTGACAAAGTTGACCCCCCCCCCCTGTCTTATTACACTAGAACACATCTAATTATAAGTTTTTTAAAAAAATTTCAGCCTCACTTAGTTCTGTTCGTTTTTCGATAAAATTATATACGTGATATGAAAGTGTGTTAGAAACATTAATGTAATTATACATTTGTCATTATTTTGATGGTTAATATCAATTTACTTAGGGAAGGCAAGAGAGCAAGAAATTTATTTGAAATTAATAAACATAGAATCAGAAATAACGATTTTGTAGTAATTTTAATTTGAAACGTACATTTCACATATTCATTTGATGTAAGATAATTTGATTCACAATATTTTCTTAATACTGATGAAATGTCTCTATTCACAAGGATTTTCATTAAACGATATCTAAGGAATGTATATTGAATTCTTTCAATAGATTTTTACTGAGAATAAATACAATTATAGCGACATTAATAAGCAAAGGGGAGATTTTTACTGTCAGTAGCTACTCTTCTCAAATGGATATAATGTGAAACGCGCCAAATTAAAATAGAAGTTATAAAGCCTCGAAGCGAGGCAAAGTCAGCCTATACCCATTCATTTTATTCGAAAATGTTTGAAAATTGGTGAACGCTGTAACGCTGTTATTCGTTCAAAACCTGTACATGTTACATCAATGTAATAATCTTTTCATGAGGTTTAAAGCAGCACTGAAAAAATATTAAGATGAATTGAAAAATAACAAAAGACTCAATATAGTATATATTGATAAAAAGCTACAATCCATTTTAATACGTCAAATAAATAATCTCCTGACTTATCTTTGAGAAAGCCGCTCTTCGATATCTTAATCAGTTTTATAGTTATTTGAGGCGTTCGTTCTTACTGAATCGTCCTTCATATGTGTGTGTGTGTTTATTCTTTTATAAATATTAATTCTGGGGGAAATTAATTATACTATTTAATTATAGTTTATAGTCTCTGATCATATTTCAGGTATTATACTCGAGCCTTAAAAATTAAATGCGTAGTAAATGTTAGTGAGAATTATTCAATGGGAAGCAAATACTTGTTTTTTTCGATTTGCGTGTAACTGGTTTCTTCTATTGTAGTATTTTTAAATGGGAAATGTAGCCTGCTATTGAAGCTTTTCTACATGGAGCGAAGGTGGGTGGTATGGCTATTCTTAGTAGGTTGGTCGTTTAGCTGGGTTGACCAACAACTTGGCCCACGTGGAGGTGTTGGAGCAGTTTGTAATAATTGGAGTTATTGATACTAGTAGGAGGTGGATAGAAGGAGAGTTCGCTTTTCAGTAGTCACATCTATATGAACTGTGTAACATTAATGTGTAAAGCTACCACTTCTTTTACTGGAACCCGGGATGACTTGGTGGTGAGCGAGCACGCTAGCCCCTCAGCCACCGTAGGGCCGTGTAACTGATTTGTGTCCATACTGCTCGCAGGCTAGACCCAACCAACGCGCAATCCAAGGTGGGCCTTCAAGAGCCTCTGACGGCGTACTACGAGCGCCGGAAGCAACCCAACTTCGGCGCCTTCCAGCAGATGCCGTCGTCTCCTCTGTTGCTGGCGTCCTTCGACCCTTTCTACTCGCCGCTGCTGTCGCGGCTGGACGCCGTGTTCGCGGCGTTGGGACGCGCCGGCGACGGAGAGGCCTGTCGGAGGAGACTCGTGTGCTCCATGTACGCTGCGCCCGCGCGCTTCGCTCCGTACTCGAGCCTCGTCTCCGCGCAACTCAGCAGGTGAGGAAATGGACGAAGTCGAGTCAATATACAGTAGAACCTCTACAAAAGCCCGCTTTACACGTTTTACAACCATTTTGCGTACTGATTCGTGGAATGCACACTAGACAGGATACAGAATGCATGGAAGTTTTCAATCATGCTCTGTTATTCAGTACGGCTCGTACAAATTGACTAGCACACTTCTGGCGGCACCTCTGCTTACTAGTTGCGGCGTCTGTGTTCTCTGGAGTTGATTGCGAGATTAAAATAGGTCGCGTAGTTGTGTTTTTTTCTGTTGCGCTGTTTCCTAATTACTTGAACTTCGGAAATCAATAATAGTGAACGAAACATAGTATTAAATAAACCATTCGTTTATCAATGAAGTTTGTTTATATGTTCAGTAATATGGAAGCAGAGTCGAGGTTAGCTGTTGATTGCGCTCCCCGTGACGTTGAGAGACAACTCATCCTAGTAACATCCATTTCTCGTCCTGTATCGTGTAAAACGCTTATTTTGGAACGGTCGTTTTCTGTACTCACAGATGACGTCATCCACTTCACATCCATTTCTTGTATAGCAAATTGGCTGTAAAACGGATCGTGTAAAGCGGACTTAATCCTCGGCTATGGGACGGCAGTCTCTTTATTCCTGTCATTTCGAATTTTGAGTTATTTTCATAGTTACAATTTTATTAGCAATATTTTCCGAATCATTTCAAGATTTGATAATAGTACCTATTTGCAAATAACTTTCTTGTATTCTATTAAATAAAATTGATTGATATTACAATTAATCCTCTTAACCGGCCTCGGATTAACTTGCCTATCCCTTGAAACAGTTTTTATTCAGCGTATTGCTAACATCTGTTTTAGTTTGAGAGTACACCTTACTGGCTACTTAAGCAATATATCGACTCTTTAATATTATTCAATGTAGTAGCTGGCTGGTAGTGAGTCAAACATTGATTGTTTGACGGGTCTTTCCTGGAAAGTAAAACGGTGAGACTCGATGTTAGGAGTGCAAAATGTTTGTGATGCGGCGGGCAGAACGGAGGAGGTGGAGATAGTTCGCCAGTTTAGTCCCCCTCGTGCTTTCGAGTTTATTTTGCTATGAATCAATTTTTCGTGTTCATTAATGCATGTATGAACATACAGTACAGTAAAATGAGTTGCTAAGGTGTTTCATTTGTTCGTTCATTCGTGATAACGTAATGAAATTACAGACTCTTTCTGAACGAAACTTAATTTCTCATGGGAACCTCGGATTAACCGGACAGGGACTCGGTCTCCGAACAGACCGGTTAAGAGGGGAAAAATACTAATTCAATTTACGGCACAAGTGACTATTTTTTCTTTCATAACCCCCGGGAAGGGGGGAGGTGTAAGCCATTATATCGCCTTGGGGGCGCACAAATGATAAAACCTCCACTGCCTCGGGGTCTTTGATCGGAATATTCATGTGATTATTCTTGAATCATTCTGTTGAAAATGGGATACTTATCATGAAAGGAGGAAACACAATTTTGAACCAAACAACGCGTGATAATCGAAAAGCCTGAACAGCATTAAACCACTATTAGTACTTATTGTAAAAACAAGGAAAATGAAACAAGACAGTTGACAATATGTTTGCTGAGGATCTACATAATACTAAAGTAATTTTATTTTCGTAATACTAATAAAAATAAAATCGTTTATATTTCGGAACCAAAGTACATAATAAATCTTATAACACAAAGTTTTTGTGGTTAGGCCAAATTCTTTATTTTTTCACTTCACCAACTTTACGAACTTTACTTTTATCTGAGCTATACAAAACAGAGACCAATTTAGGACTAGTTCAACATTTAAAATCATATCAATAACTAATAATACTATTCACTACTACAATTAGACACAACACCAGACCCTAATTTATTGGCAGAGTGAGAAAATAACGAATTTGGCTAAATCGCAAAAAAAAATGTGTTATTTATAAAATGACTCATTACATCCCTACTTATAATAAACCTTGTTCGGTGTTTCTTCAGGATGCCATAGATTTTACGTTAACTACTTTTGAAAATTCAAATTTCTCTTTTGTATGGCTGGGTCCGCCTTTAGAAGTATGTGCAAACACGCAGACTCAGATACACACAAATATGTATATAATGAAGATAGAATTTATTCGAGGTTAAAGTG
Organism: Laupala kohalensis; assembly: GCA_002313205.1. NCBI lineage: Eukaryota > Metazoa > Arthropoda > Insecta > Orthoptera > Trigonidiidae > Laupala > Laupala kohalensis. Next base: position 1,173,225 of record NNCF01126349.1, on the reverse strand, counting down.
ATTGGTTCTTTCATCCACACGAAGAATACTATTTTTTATCTACGCGATATACAATGAAACAATTAATTAAAATACAAAATTATTTTAATGCATGTTTCTTAATTTTTCTAATATTTCATAAAATAAATCTTTTTATCTGTACTCGACCTTGACACTGTTGTGCCCATTGTATCTGTACTCCCATTTCGGGCCAGTTTTTTCCGGTTGTCCTCTGGGCACTTTGATCGAAATGGATGAAATGGTGCCTTGTTTATTTCAGGAGTGTAAATTAGTTGTCCTTCATGAGGTCATTCGTAATTTTTAACTTCATTGTTAGCAATGAATATGTAAACCATTCCAAGTTTTACAATCAAACCCAAATATATTTTTAGCTTAGAAAACTTTAATATAAACTATTTTGCATAATACCAAGTAAAGTATATTTTCTCGCGACGGTACAGTATAGGCGGATGCGTCCGTAAGAATCTTTCACTGAAGTGGGTGAGTTCAAGAGATGGCGTTACTGGGAGGGGCTTACTGAGTGTTCGACTTAAAAGAATCAGGGCAATGCCGCTCACTTCTCTTGCACATCAACCTACAACGTTCTGACGAATTCAATCACAACACTTGGAAACATCTGACTCGGCAACTGCGCCATTTGTTTGCGTAAACTTTCGTACTTTTGGCTGGAATTCAACTGTCCTCGTTCGTGATCGTTGACATACATTTTCCTGATGTATCTCATAAAGTTGCGAGTATTTTATCTTACTCGTAGGGCAACCTTTCTCGTTTGCTTATACCAGGTGCCTCCAAACTATTGTCTACGCGCCAGGTCGGACCCGCGACCGAACTTCGTGCTACTACCAGAATAGTTTTGAATTCTCAACAAATACGAACGTAATCTATTTTAGTGACGGAGGTATCAAAGTGACGGAGGGATCAAAGTGACGGAGGGATCAAAGTGACGGAGGGATCAAAGTGGACAGAAATTGTTGATCGAAAGCTATATCACGCATCTCACAGTTACCCTGAAGAGTCAAAGAATGACTCATTAAAATTTGACACGTTTTTCTTCAAAATCTGTATAGACTCTTTAGCTTTTTAAATATATAATTTTTGTTTTCAAATGTATGTTAAATAGTTTTTACGATATCTATTTTATTAGTTATCGTCTTAGTAAACATAAAAATCGTCGGATTTACCTATTTAATAATGTAGTAATTGCATGTATATATTAATCTAATAAATATTGTAAAATGTACAAATTGTAGTTACTTCGTAATATATGTAATTGATCCATTTGTCTACCAAGATTTTTCTCTGCGACCCTCATTTTAAAAACTTGGAGAAACCTATCTTACATTATCAGACATTATCTTCTTTTCTTTCTGGTTTATTTCTCACATTTTTCTTTATTCTTCTCATAACTTTTATTTATTTTAATATTTTCCCCTTCTTTTATTTTGCCCTCTGTAATTGCAAATACATATTTTTTATTTATGTTATTTATTCATAACATTATTTTATTTACTCTATTTATGGACAGAATACAAGAAAAACTCATTCAAAACCTTTAAAAAACATACAAGTATGATAAAAGACAACCTTTTTCTTGGAATCCTGTATTGTGGACTATATGGTTGCACTTGTAGTCGCCCGGTAATTGGTATTTTTAGCTTTTCATATTACTTTATGGAGGGTCAGGTCGGATTAAATGCTCCAGACTGAAGTTTTAAGTTAGGAACTTTCCTCTGAGCTATCAAATTTCTCATATGATTTTATACTACAAACAACAATAAAAAAAATTAAAGTAAATTCGATCAATGACGTGTATTTTAAAGTTTCACACTTTTTTATTTAAAATTTTCGAGATGAATTTTGATTTCTCGGAACAGGGGCGTAACATTTTGGAAATGTATATCCTGAATTCATCCAGAACGTGCTAATACAATCTCTCTGCTCCAGGGAACTGAATGAACTGCGGAAGCCGTCCAGTGACAATCCGGAGATCCTGCGCTTCTTCCGCTACATGAAAGCTGCCAAAGACGGTCAGGATGGACAAGACTGCGTTGCGTTGTACACAGGCTGCCCGGAATTCATGACCTCTACAGAGGAGGCAGGAGTTGGCAACAATGCTCCACCCATGTTACAGACCTACCACGACATCGATAAGCTAGTGCATGCACGCATGTTGCTATGGTGATACCACATCGCATTGGAGATAAGATAAAGCCTAGAGAAGGATTCATGTACTTGAGAACGTCCACAGATTCCAGCGCCATCACGCGGGAATTTGTTAAACGAATGTACCCCTATTAGTCGTTCTGACTAAAACGTTTCATATGAAACTTGTTGCGCATGAGTTGCACAAAGTAATTGAACTTTATCAAAAAGAAATACGAGAATATTCAAATAAGAATACAGACTCCTTGGCCGTGAGATTGGCCACATCAGCGAACGGAGAAATCACACAAATTCAGGGTGAGATCTGCTGACAAGAAGCTAAATAAAGAGAAACTCCAGTGGTGGAAACGTAATGTGGAATTTCTCATAGTTCCCGAAAATGCTGCGCACAATGGTTTTCTCATCTAGTAGCTATGGCATTTCTATAAAATATAAAAGCTTCACATCTCCCCACTTACCGTCTCTAATGAAAAGTAAGTGGAGTCTTGCGACTGCGCACGAAATAAATAGTGGTCTATGAGAAATTGTGCGATACGAATTTTGGCGTAAGAGGTATTACGCGCAGGGAGACCTTGGATATCACTGGCGCTTTTCTCGTTATATAGGACTGTGCTTAAGACGACTCATTTAGATGACAAATTTCGTGTATACCTTCACTCCCTTAGCTTTATTCTCTTGGTTTTGTCTTCTAACGAAACATGTCTTTCTTGACGTCCCCGTTCACCCCTTCCTCTGTTCTGGCGTTGCGGTCACTTGGCGTAAAAATGGCGGAATATTTAACACGGTGTAATGGCTATCATAATTGAACGAAAAAAAGCAGTTATACTATCATTTGCACGAAACTCGTGCTCCAAATAAAGAAAGGTTTCAAATAAGCAAAAGTAATTTAAAAATTAATTAACTATCTTACTGCCTTTCCTTTAAAATGATGCACATGCTATTTAGACGGAAACTTGTCGGAAATACCGGAGGCTTATCTTGAAAACATCATTATCTTTTGGTGCTGGGAATTACGAACAATTTAATTTTGTGGCTGTCATTGCAAAGGATTTCATGAAGCACATTCATTATTCACAATTCTCTTAAAATCACAAAAAAAATTTCTCTTATCAAACCAATCCAAAATTCGAAATGAAATGAGAGAAATACTTGTTGATTTGTTAACTGCTCTATATAAACTTCCTGTATAATAAAACATACTGCATGTTTTTAGAAGGCGCTCTTTTAAAAAGACATTATTGTAATTCCCGCCTATAGAAAATAGAAGCAGCAGTAATGTGAGAAGCAAAATTCGTCTTACAAAGGAGTAATCAAGCGGTCGCCATTTTTACCTCAATTGAAACGTCGCTTTATTGAGAAACAAGTGAAAACTAAGGACTCGAGAAACTCAATTTCTTGAACAGATAGAGAAGAAAATTCTACTTTCTACCGCGAGGGACGCGAAGTTGCTGTCCTTGAAAGTTCCTCTGGAATCAACTATGTAACCCCCCAGAAGCTGCAGACCCTTTATTAGTACCAAGAATTCGAATAAATTAATTGCATAATTAAATTCGATGCTCTTGTGGAGAAATTATACAATAAATATTGTGTATTTTACTGGTCAATGCTTGGAGAAAAGAATTAGTATAAGCATAAAATAAAAATTATTAAAGAAACTATTCGTGATAAACATATTTACTGAAATATTTGTCAATCTCCAAAACGAATTTCTTAGAACTTTCTTTCTCTATAGTTAAATGGAGAGAACATACTAGTATGGAAAGGTGTAGTTTTGTATTCGTTCGTTACGCTGTCATTGTTGACGGAGTTCGCCATTCTATAATATGGATGTGAAGCATACTTTCAAGTAGCTTTTACTCTCCATGTTGCTTTCATAGCTACTTGAAAATATGATTTGAAGAATAATTCTTAATAATATTCATCTATGTGAATTATTCATTCGAAGTGTGTCAGTGATTGTGAATTATTTGTTGTTTACAAATCTCGTCCCCTTCAAATAATTAACTTATTTTCCTTCTATGTGCGAAGGAATTTCCTCAAGGACTGAGAAAGTCACGGCTTAAGCCATGTGAAGAAATTGCTCATGTTTTATTTATTTACCTATTTATTTAATTTATTATTTATTAATTTATTTATAATAAACTTATTTTAAGAAGAAATGTACTTTTTATTGCAAGCAATCCTATTGATGATTTAGGTGGAACCTATCACAGTTCACAAATTCCTATATATGTCACAGTTCTTTTCATGTTTTTCATTCTATTACGTCTCGCTTATTCTTCTCCTTTTACTTTTACTTATCTTCATCTTTTCACTTCTTGTCAGTTTTCCTCCTCGTTCGCCTGGTATAGTTTTTTGATTCAATTATTTTCCTCGCATTTTCGTTCTAATCCTTTCTTTTGTATGGGTGACGTACAAACCCCGGCGAGGGGTAACTTATGCGAGTATATTTGTCAAAATTTCCAATTAAATACAATTTAATTTTTTTAAAAATGTATGAGAACTAAGACATTTCCAGTACGCACGAATTTCGCACTCTAAAGCATCATTAAGCAGATACTAATAACAAATATTACACCGTAACGAGAAAATAAATAAACTTAATGTTAATATTAGGACTGCTTCTGAGTTTTTAATCATTGTTGTATGAAAATTTAAATATTTTACATTTCTTTTCAGAAGAGTAACGATTGCAGGGGTTCAATATTAAACATACGTCTGTGTGAAACAAAGATAACGTTTCAAACGACAGTTTAAGCCTGTGTTTACTCTAATGGATTCTCTATGTTCCTTTCAGGATACTGCACTTGCAACATCTCTGTGCGTTGACCTTGTACGCTCCCCCTCCTTATGCTCGTCCAGCCCAGGGTTCAACCTCCTTCTTTAGTGGATCAGAACTATAATCTGTGCCACTGTGTGAATGTGTGTGTGTGTGGGGGGGGGGGAGTATGCCCCAGGACCCAACAAATAGGCATATATTCCCAGACTTTATTTCTCAATTCCAATTGCTTCGGTTCTTTAGACTGGATCTATTAGTGTCTGTTTCACAGGAATCCGATTCACCTAAAAATCTCTGCGCCGGATTGTAAATTCAATGTGAGACCTGTGTGTTAACCTCCGTGATGGCGAGCCCGAATTCCTAGATAAGATAAAAAGTTAGCTTCGAATTATAATACTAATAGAATATCAACATGTTTGTAATTTAACACAAAAAATTTATTTTACATGTACGAATTATTATTGATTTATATATTATTCTGAGTATAGTGTTTACAAATCATAAGAATTGAAATAACACTAAATTCACGACTTATTGTTTCAATAAACACGCCCCTAGCATGTATAAAAAATCCACCTCTACCCGATGGAATACCGGAGCAAAACCCGGGCCACGATGGGGCTACAGAATTAATGTACACAACCGATCCAAAGTTGAGTACAAATAAAACTTAAAAAATATTAATCATATGAAACAATACAATCATGCAAGAAAAAAGTTTTTGAAATCGTAAGTTATTTTAAAAGTACTACAGCAATGGCGTGATAAAGTACAAGACAGATTTAACTTTTATTAAAATCAATAAATTCTTTTACATCGTAGAAGCACTGGTGCAGGAGGTAGTTTTTAACCGCGGATTTGAAGAGATTCAATTTCATAATATCTTGTATATTTTTGGACAGGGAATTATATAGAACGATTCCCGAATGATATAGTCCTTTTTGGCAAAGAGTGGTTGACACTCTAGGATGATGAATATTACTACTATTGCGAGTATTGGTCTTAACAAACTATTGGTCTTAACAAACAAGAGCGTTTCATAAATATAAATGCAGGGATGTGTTAAGATAATTCCTTAAATAAAGGTTTACAAGAGTTTCGGGGGTGAGATTTACAAATTATCCGAACTATCGTCTTCTGAATTCTGAAAGTTCGAATGCTCTGATCGGAATTACCCCAGAAGATAATGCCGTAACGTAAATGGGAGTAAACGTTTGCAAAATATACGTAACGGGATATATGTGGACTATCTACGTTAACTAAGATTCTGAATGCGTAACACAATTTGCTTAATTAGGAATTAAGATTGTCAACGAGACAATTCCATTTGAGGTTGTCTTGAATATGGAGACCTAAGAATTTTGTATTCGTAACAGTTATAATTGCGTTCCGTTTAAAGAAAGAGAAACCTGGGGTAAAGATTCTGTGATACTATTGTGAAATGACATAGACACTATTTTGTCAGTGTTTACAATGAGACGATTTGCATGGAACCAAGTCGAAAGGTTAGACAAAACTTTTTGAGCGGTTGCGAGTTTACATAGTACATTAGTGTCATTAGCAAAAAGAATCATTTTGCAATCTGACGTGGATCATGAGATGTGGTTCACATACAATAAAAAAGAGTATTAAATAAATAAATAAACAAACCGACGACTAAAATGACAGAAATAATATTAACACAATATCAACAAATTTGTATTTAATAAAGCACTAAAAAGGTATTTCAGAAGTACTCATTATTATCAAACTATACATTATTCAGAAAATATTGTTTAAAATCGTAACTATTAAAATGAAACAAAATTCCAGATTTATTATTTCAATAGACGCCGCCCTGAATTTATTATTTCACTGCAGTCCATAGAGCCTGTAGATAAAATCCTCCTCTACCCGGAGGAAAAACTAAGAACCTACTACAGAATTAATGTACACAACCGTGCCAAGGTAGAGTGCAGATAAAACCAAACTTACGGGTCAATCCATTTTAAGTCATCCAGCAAAAAATAAAGTCCCTCAGAAAAACCTTATCCCTTGACCGCCGCTTCCAGTTCTATTGCTCAAAGCCGAAAAACACAATTAAAAACACCATTTCTGGCTTAAAAATGGCGGCTACCCCGCTCCACCGCGCGCTCTGCTCCTAGCAGACGCAAGCGTCCACGCAAATTCCCACATCTCCAGATTGGCCATACTCAGCCCCTTCCCTCGCCTCCACCCCCCCCCCCAGACGTAAGTCAGTTAGCTTTCTTCTTGGAGTCAGCTTGCGAGGTGGGAAGGACGATTTGCCGCCTCTGAGAAATTTGATTCTCTTGTCAACTTATCATCTTCCTCAGGATTACCTCAAGAGCAAACACTTTTCTTGAACCGTTACAAGTGACTGGAAACCTATGCCTTCGCGAGAACCACAGGTGCCCTGGACAATCTTGAGCAAAACGCTCCTCACCCAATCATTACCAATTGCAACTCTTCCTCAACCACACAGTAACCTTTTAATTTAGTGGATGAGCCCTCAACAAAACAAAGATATATAATAATAGAAAGAAATAGAAAAATTGACATTAGCATATTAAAGTTATTCGAAAAAAACCCAAACCTATTTAGTACTAACAAAACTTGACACCAGTCTCTGAGGCGCTGAAGATTACGTAATATATCAGTGTTACAAAAAATGAACTGATTCTACTCACTCAGGATGCTGTGCAATGTACCAAATAATATTACGAACTGTAAAAAGGCGAATTGAAAATGAAGTTTACTACATTAATATATTGGATGACAAATAGTATTTTCCTGACTTTAGAATGAGCGAGATAATACAGAATATCTCCTATGCACTGCCAATGGAAAGGATCGTCAATCCGTGGAGATTTTCCAGTGTCATAGTTGATCTCAGACATGTTTTAATCAACTTAAGGTTTCTATAGCTGCTTTGAGCGCTGGCGGATACAGTAACGGATATTGTTCATAATAACAAAAAATTTGTAAACCATTTTTGGCTGTGTGTTTTATCAATTGCAAATGCTATATAGATTTATCCTTCTCAAGAATTAATCCTACATGGATTAACTCATTATACAGCACCCCTCGTTAGCGTTGGTGTCAGAACCTCATTGCTGTTGAGGTGAGAATGGGGCATAGATTATAGAAGGTTCCCAATCACAGAACGTAATATAATCTGTGACCATGGAGCTACTTGTAATTTTGTTTAAGCAATTTTTTGTAAGGGAGATTGTAAAGATCAAATAGGAAATTAATAACATGTGATGTCTGAGTAATTGTTTTTAACGTAACAACAACGGACTAAAGAATCTTCGGTGACCTGAGACATAAACGTACTTAGGCGGGAGAGGAGTGGGGGGACGCGATCCACCTCGGGTCACATTTTTTAAGGGACCTCCAAATAGATCTTCAAAAATAAAATAAGGACGTAAATTTTTGCTTTCTTTAATTTTATTATGTAAAATCACTAGTAGCTAAGCATATTCAATAACCATTTCTAACTCAGCGTGCTGACACATTGTGTGTTGCTTGAAAGGGAACCTACCTGGGTCTCATTATTTGTAGGTACTCTTCGGTCTGGGATGAACCCTAACTTTTATGAGGAACTAGTGGCTTAATCTGACAACGGTTCTTGTACAGAATCTGTTTCGATTTGTTTTGCTGTTATACCTGTGAATACCTTTCCTCTACATATTTTTTAAATAAAACAGACATATCTGAAATTATCGCCATGCTTGCGGGATCTGCAATGTTTTCTTGAAATTATTTATTTATTTTACTTCAAAATTACGTATCTTTTGTTTTGGCATATAAGGAACGAGAATTCTCCCATATAGTTGATTTATGACTGGGTCTGAGATGCAGTTGTTACATCATCAACTTTTTGCCAACCTTTGCTCGGTGAGGTAATACCAAAAATATTTCTGTTTCATTTGAATACATTCAAACATTTTTGTAACCCTTTGTCGAACAGGTATTCTCTCCCACTAATAATTATATTATTACTAGTTGATTACCTGCCGTAGCTGGGGAGTTTTCTTAGACTAAACTTCTTTTACTCAGGAAAAATAAAACCTATGTTATAAGATTAAAATACTTTTACTTGTTGGTTTTTGAAAACATGTTCAGCATTCTAATTTTTCAAATTCATAACAATACAAATTCATTACAAAAGTTGACTGTATACAATACACCATCTCGCGGGAGCCGCGCCGATCGAATTTTCGCTTCCGATGCATGACACGGTTGCGCCATTTCATTAAAATTCTTGTAAAATCTAAACTATTCGTCGAAATTTTACGTTTTATAGTCGGTTTTTATCTTTGTTATATGCCCAAAGCAAATAATTCATTAAATTTGATTATGATGGATTTTTCCTTCCCTAATTATTCTCTTAAATTTACTTATTTTAACACTCCTGTTTGTAAGAATGAGGGCGAACCTTTGTAGATAGACATATGCTATCGTGGACTTTTTTATAGAACTCTTTGTTTGAGGCGAACAATATTGTCAATCATAGTTATCACCTATCTCTAACCGTAAGCGAACATACCTCTCTTTTTTTTCGATTTCATTGACATTTATTATCAAAATAATTTTCTATCTTTCTTTTCCAGCGTTTTAAAATAAAAGTTAGTCTATGTTCATCCTGTGCATCTAAACGATCTCCTTGCCAAATTTCATCACGATCGGTTCATTGGTTTAGTCGTGCTTAAGTAACAAACGGACAGATACGCTTTCGCATTACGCATGTATATATTAGTATGGATTATTCTTGGGGAATAAGGGTTCTACAGCCAACAATTAGGTCATAAGAATCCTCATTATATAATTTAGAGAGACAGTTCGTTTTTTATAAAAACATAAAAAGGCTCTGATTAATATATAAATTATATTTCAGAATTTTACATAAGAAGCATTTCAAAATATATTTTTGGATATACTGGATTCAGAAAGTTGTTCTAATTGCAAGAATTACTGCACTTCTTTCGCTTTCTTTGCGTCCACGCGACGGATCTTCTGAAAACAAATCGTAACTACTAACAACAAGACCTCCAACCCAGGCGCGGATACAAGGGAAGGGTCAAGGGGGTCATGACCCCCCTAAGAACCCATAGAGAATGAGTTTTTAGTCGTGCAAAAGCGTTTATGAATTTCAAGAAGGTTGACGCATTTGAACAATTTTTAATCAGTAATTAGTATCGCAGTATATTTGTAAAAACGATTTAACAATGCACAACGTGCCACACCCAGTTGTAGTGGCAGCGATGGTGGTGCCATTATGGTTGCGAGAGTGGATGTGAGTGACATGATACGTTCATGTTTACGTTGTGAGATTGGGATGTTTTTTGGAACTTACTATGCTCTAGACTATATTCTTTTATTATGACTCCCCTAAAATATTAATCTGTATTCACCCCTACTCCAACCTTGATTAACTTAACGAGACACAAGAATGACTTCCCATTTGAATACTGTAATAAGAGATAAGTAACAAACGTGCATTCATAGATTATGACAATCCGTTGACATTCAGATCTACCCCGCAGGGGGCTCAGTAGCGACTGAGTATGAGTATGGCGAACCCACTGCCCCGAGCTGGGGACTGGTACTGTGCCACCAGTCCTCGGACATCGTAAGCTTTGGACATGCTTCAACGACCACCATTGGCGCTATGGTGGAAAGTTGCGGCGGAGATCTTGCCTTCATCGTTCGGGTCGCGAGGAAAGATTAAACTTCTATAAATCAACCCCCAACCTCAAGGGGTGTTACGCGCCGGATGAGGTGAATGGGTGTTGAGGATAAACACTCGCTAGCGGACAACCTCTAAGGCAACTGCCAAGCCTCAGTGGAATAATGCGTGATACGGGGGCTCTACGTCACCAGACATATTTTCCTCCGAACTCGTGCGACAAAATGACAGATGTCTCGGTTTTCCCGCCTTGCGGAGTGGGTGTGCCGCAAGGTGAGTATTCCACCCAAGCGTCTTCGAAGCGGCCGAGGGTTCACAGCCCTCCCGCTTCACAAGATAATAAAGTAAAGCTACAGAGCATTCCGTATGTGAATGCTTTCATATTAATGTCACTAATAAACGGAAACTTCGAGAAGGTCTCGCCTTTTTATATATTCAAAGGTCTAGACGGTCCCGTTGGTTCGTTAATAAGTATTAAAAGATTGAGAAACGGAACGATGCTGCTTGAAACAAAAACAACCAAGCGTTAAAACTACTTGAATGTAAACAGCTGGGAGAGTTCCGTGTAAAGTGCGAACTCCATGCTGCACTTAATCGCTGCAAAGAGTAGTATTTTGCAGGGATATAATGGATATGTCTACAGACGAACTTGTTACAGAATGGGAGGTTGACAACGTAGTTGAGGTCAATCAAATCATGAGGAAGGTTAATGGTGTTCCGCAGAAGACCAGTTTCTTCATCGTGACATTTGACTGTCCTAAACTACCCAAAGATCTCAAAGCTAGATGGCTTAACCTTCCGGTGTGGCCCTTAATTCCAAGACCTCTACGGTGTTTCAAATGCAAGAGATTTGGACTTACAACAACATCCTGTAAGGACCGTGTTACATGCGGGAAGTGCGGAAAGGAGGTACACGAACCTGGCGTTTCAAGCCGGGGGCCTGTGAAGTGCATTAATTGCACAGGCAGTCACCCGGTATGGCGCAGGGAGTGTGTCGCCATTATGGAAGAAAAGAAAGTGCAGGAGATCAAGACCATGGAGAAGATCCCGTACGGTGAAGCACGGAAGAAATACAGGGCTTTACTCCTTGTATTTTCTACCAGTTACTCCACCGCAGCGAAGACTCCTGTAAAAATGAATGTTTCCGTTCAAGCCGATTTCACTGACTTGTCTACGACAACGTCGTGCATATGCCAGTGCAAATGCGGGAGGAAATATGTTCAAGTCGTTCCCGTTAAACCGAAAACTCCATCAACACTCCGTTCATATTCTTCAAAGAAAACGTCCGGTAGTGTGAAACCTACCACGGTAACTACCAAGACAAAGACAAAGCAGGGTTCCAAGGCTAAACCCCTGAACCTTGCTGATTTTTTGAAGACAACAAAATCAACATTGTCCAAAACGTCGCAGACGCGTAAAAAGAACGTCTCTGCCTTCCTTCCTCCGAGTCGGATTGTGCATTGTCCGACGGTGACGCGGAAATGCGCATTCAGGAGTCTGACTCAGGAGGTTGAAAATAGTAATGGATTCCATACTTCAGTGGAACCTTAATGGCTATAGAACTCAACGTGAAGAGTTACAGCTCTTAGCGCGTCGCAATCTGTATTTGCCTGTACGAGACATACCTTTTACCAGAACACTCACCCTCTCTGCGGGGATACAGCAGCTTCAGATATGACGACAACACGGGAGATCGAGCAAGAGGTGGAGTTGCTGTGTTTGTTAGAAACACTATCCTCTGCTCACCTGTCCTCCTACAAACCCACATCCAGGCTATAGCGGTCAAAATTCACAGTGTACCATCTATGACCGTTCTATATATCTTCCTCCGACACGAGATTTTTCGGAGACCACCCTCAGAGATTTAATTCATCAGCTCCCTCGACCATTTCTCCGCCTTGGAGATTTCAACGCCCACAGTGTACTGTGGGGTTCGTCGAGCGATTGCCCTAGGGGCCGACTGCTGAATTGTCTCTTTGAGGGAGAAGATTTATGTTTAATGAACACCGGGGAGATGTCCCACTTTACGTTTGCCACGGGGTCATGGACTGCTATAGACCTGTCCATTTTCTGTCCTGAAGTTGCTGATATCTTCCAATGGAAGGTAGAAGATGATCTGCGTGGTAGCGACCACCATCCTATCTGGTTGTCCTTGCAGGAACTTGCGACTGTTCCCGAATGTAAGCCACATAAATGGATTCTCAGAAAGGCTAACTGGACACTGTACCGTTCTCTGGCTGTCTTCAGCGAACCGGGAAGAGAGAGGGTCGACTATTTGACCGAGATGATTCATCACACCTCGCCCTGGGGAACATCGTTCTAAAATTCTATCCTTCTGTACAATTCTTAGGTCTAATCTTTGATCAAAGACTGAATTGGATTGAACATCTGACAGACCTAATAGCGAGAACATTAAAGTCTTTGAATCTATTGCAGTGCCCGAATAGCAGGGAATGGAGCGCCTATCACTCCTTCGTGCTCCAGTTTTATCGATCATTCATAAGATCTCGGCTCGATTATGTCTGCGTTGTATATAGTTCTGCTCGTGCAAGCTACTTAAAGAAGTTGGATAGTGTCTACTATGCAGGAATCCGACTAGTTATGGGAGCCTACTGTACTAGTCCCATTCCGAGTTTGTATGCCGAAAGTGGCGAACCATCTCTTTATCTCCAACGGCAACTCCTCATGCTACGACACTTTTGCCACTTGCCAACTTTACCCGACAATCTGGTACACACCGCAATACCTCATCCTTCCTCTTCTTCCGTCCGTTTCTACAACAATAGACTGAGAGCAACCAAACCTTTTGGAGATCGCTCCAAAGAAATTTTGGAAACCTTGATTATGCGTACACCTAATGTCTTAAATCATGGTTTCAGTAAGACTTCTTTTTGGGCTTTGCACAAGCCGAAGATTAATTTTGATCTTCTACATCATGACGACAAGAACACTTCACTTGCGATGTTGAGAGAATATTTTCACCTAATCCTCGACAAACACCGGATCCATATACCTGTGTTTATAGACGGGTCGAAGCAGGCTGATGGTGTCGGCTGCTCCGCGGTGTTTCCCTATAAGACTTGGCTACCGTCTTGGCGACCTGTGCAACATTTACACCGCTGAGTGCAACGCCGTATTGAGAGCACTGCGATCAACAAAGTGCTCCCGCTGATTTGTTCTGATTATCTAAGAGCCCTTCAAGCAATCCAGAATATGTACCCAGCTGATAAGCTGATACAGAACATCCAGAATGTGCTTTTCTCGCTCCAAAGTGATGGAAAGAACATAATGTTTTGCTGGATTCCCGGACATGTGGGTATCAGAGGATATAAGGAAGCAGACGTTTTCGCAAAGGCGGCATGCCTCAAGAATCGCGTTAATTTTTTCACAATTCCCAAACGAGATCTCCTAAATTCCATCAAGACAAGGATTCTGAGTGAATGGAACCATGAGTAGTTGGCTGTTGAAGGGATTAAGCTCCGACTTACCAAATCCTCTGTTAAGTCATGGAGCAGTTCCTGTAGGCCAGCCCGGCGCGACGAGGTCTTGCTGACCCGCCTGCGCATAGGACATTGTCCTCTCACTCATAGGTATCTCTTACTACGTGATGATGAACCCGTTTGTGAGGAGTGTAGCTGTTCTCTGACAGTGCGTCACCTACTAACTGATTGCAGAAGATACTCAAGTATACGGAGACGAATTGGTCTGGCTGCAGATTTACCACCAATTTTCAGAAATGAAACGGTTGATGTTAATAAACTATTGAATTTTATGAGTAGATCGGGGTTCCTCCCACAAGTTCTCGGGAGGATTTTCTTCTTTCCTCTTCCCTGTCTTCTTTCCTTTTATCCTTCCCTTCTATAATTTGAAAATTATAATCTTCAGATTTTTTTTCCTTTTTATGATATAATGTGTTCGGTAAGTGCTTCTTTTTATTTTCTCTCATCTTTGTATTTAGATATTTGTTGAATTCAGGGTTTTTTCAGTGGGTATGGTCGAGATATTCGGCGAGTCCCACAAACGGGGAAGAGTCGTTACGGCTCTTCTCTAAGGTGCGAAACTGCATTTTTCACCATCTGCAAATTCTCTAATGGATTTCCCGTTAAGGAGTACTACCCCCCCACCCGCACACACAAAGATTCAGATCTTACCTCTACTTTCCCCTTGAAAGACGAGTGCTACTACCATCAGACAGATTAACGCTACATAACTACCGAAATGTCGAAGACAAGTACATCGTTGAAAAAGAATTGAACGGTTCTGACTTCGACCGGTTGGCCTTCCATGGCCGAAGCCACCCTCTGCTCACCGCTTGAGTGCGCGTGTAAACAGAGTCTTTCGACCAGAAGCAAAATTTGTAGCTTTTCACATTAATGTCCCAGTTTATATAGCTGTGACACTTAAAAAGCGAACTTTCCTTCTTCTATCCACCTCCTTCTGCTCCTCGTGTCAATAACTCTATTAGTAACTACTCCTACGTGGACCAAGTTGGTATTAACGCCGGCTAATCGGCCCACCTTATAATAACAGCCCCAACCACCCACCTCCTATCATCCCATGTAAGTGAGCTTCAATGGCACACTATATTTCTCATTTACAATGGAACACTATATTTCTCAATAGAATAAAAAGAAAAAGAGGTATATACCTGGGACTGTACTAACTATTCACTGATCTCCCACGCCAAAAAATATATTATAAAAAGTGATAAATTATTAAAAGAGAAAGAATTATTTAAACTAAAAAGCATCCCCTGGACTGACGGAAGTGAAGGTTGAAACGTCTCATCTAATCTGTGAGAAACTCAAATATGTTAATTTTTTGTCAATTAATCTATTTATGTAAATTTAATGGTAAGAATAAAGTTCTTTAAAATTATACTTTAAAATAACACAAATAAGTAATTTTAATCTTTTACATAACCTATATACACGTGAACCCTCAGGACAACAATTTGCGAGCTCGGGAATTGGTTTTACTTCTCAATCAAGGACAATACGTTATTGATCGAAGAACAAACCCCCGTGCTTCAATGACTAGAGGAAGTACTGACAATCTGGAAGATCACACTTGACTAAAGCTCTGCAGTTCATGCTTTCCCCAATATAACGCCAGAAGTCATCACATATCTTAACTTATGTTATTCATCATGTTAAACTACAGTAATTTACATAAAGATGTCTTTTTAATACGTAAATGAAAACGGAGAAGTATCAATAAGTTCCATAACAACCATTACTACGCGCTTCATATAATGACATGTATAATAAAAAAAGAAAAACAATTGGATATAGAAAAAAATAATTTTTTCATGACTAATTTTAATAGAAATAATATAATAATTTTACATCTCTTAGCCAATCAACGTTCTCAAACGTTCTCCACGAAATAACAGGACACATTTCAATGACATTAAAATATATAATCAGTAAAAATATTATTCTTCAGCGCTTAAAAATTGAATGCGGCAGAATATCGAATTAAAATATAAATATTTTAAAGATGCACGCTGAATTCAAATTTCGAGGTCATATCTTACATTCCATCGGAATACTTCATAAAATAAGCACTTCGGCTACGTGTCAGCTACTTCACTTGGTTATTAATAAATATGGAATTTGGCGTAAAAATGCCAATTGCCAATCGTAAAAATGCCGAGATACATTACCGTATCAATCAATATTAAGAAGTGAAAGCCGGCGCATACTTGGGGAACGTAACGTATAATACGGACCCCACCCTCACATGAAACTTCGTATAGTATAGAAAAAAATATTTGTCGAAAATCACTGAGACAATCTGGATTCCATCATTTAGACAAAATCCTCAAGATTAACATTGCGTAATATGTAACGAGTCTATCTCTGCGCGACTGCAAACGTTCATGAACAAAATGTTTATTAAATAAGTCCCTATCGACATACAAAACGAGTAACCATAGATTGTTATCGTTCGATCACTGTTCTTACCTTACAGGAGACGCAGGAACTGTTTACACCTTTTTTTACCCGCAGCTTCCACGAACTACTAATCGCATCAATTATTTTACACTTCATTGTAATGTTATTTCGAAACGTGTATTTTTTCTTCTGTAAAATCCAGTCCACTTGTCATGTGTAATAGTTGTTCAATAATTCCAAAGCACTTGTATTTGTACAATGTTAGTTTCTTAGGCCTGACTAAAAGTAAATAGAAACGCAAAAACAATTTTAACACTAAAGAAAAGTTAATTCGCTTCAAACAAATCAGCAAGCACTATCACAGTAACACACGCTCCCTAACAGCGAAACGGTATAAGACGAGGCACCGACAACCGGCAGGACACCGGTATCACCACGACTGACCTCTGGCACCGCAACTGAAACATTCAAGACAGAAGCAACCGTCAAAAGAATACACAATTTTTATTTTCTCCTCGATGATTTCCTTGTACATTTGTTGTTTTTAAGTAAACAAACAAGCAATAGTCTCACAGCGTGTCAGTATGTTTTGTGGATTTACATTTAAATTAGAGGTTCACGGTCTGCTAGCGCTAATACTGATGGGGTAATGGCGGCTCCAGACATTCGTCATTTGGCGAATCCCGAACGACTGCTAGCCGAATAGCGAATAGTGTGGATGGGTTGTTTGCTCTTTGTCGCATCACGAATACCGGTGCCCTACCCGCAGCATGTCAGGAACATCAAAGGAAGCTGAGCAATGGCGAGCATTCGGGATTCGCCGAATGATGAATGTCGAGCCGCATTAATGCAATAGATGTTGCTCACATTGTATTGACTGCGGCGCCAAATATAATTTGGGAGAGTGGGATGAACGCACATTCTTTAGGCAACAATTACATTTCGAACCTCATTACATTTTCAATGTTTAGTCGTGTTTCACATAGTTTTGTAACTTATGCCCCTTCAGTCTTCTGTGCATTCAGTTCGGGTTAGCCAATCATAAAATCACGAGTCAGAGAAAAGAAAATTTTTACCAAGAAATCCCCAGCACCCCCAGGGAGAGAGAGAGAGAGGGAGAAGGAGTGTACTTAGCTTGTCTGTGTGGCGCGGGCTAAGAGGACAGCTATGTTAAGGATGTGGGTCGATTAGTCATATTTATCGACAACTTGGCCCACAAGTGCATGTCGATCGGTGAGCTACCATTATAATCATTACTAATCTCATCACTGACCCGCAAGATCAAAATTAACTAAATAAGCAAGCACTTGCTTCAACAGTTTATCGCGACTTCTGATGTTTCCATCATTGGTTCCTGCTTTGATCTACAGGGTTGGTAGTTCCCGGAATCAAGGTAGGATATTGAGAAAGAGGTCAAAAAAAACATGTGGTTTGTGATAGATGTGTTTATTCAGAATTTCGATATGTTGGTTCTTCTCATGTGTTGGAATAAGTCTCGTAAAGTTTGTTCATTGACAATATGCCAAGTTTGAATAATGTGCTTTTATTTTTATGTTATCTCGCGTAAGAGTTTACACACTTGCTTTGGATGCTAAAAGAAAGCCGGGAATCGAACCCGGGGTTTCTGCATAGCAAGTGAGCTACTGAGACTATAAATTATAATGAATAATAAATTGATGGTCAAAATAGCATTTATATATATTTAAACTTTCGATTTTCAAGCAATTTTGAGAAATTTCTAGGAAATGGTAAAATAATACTTTTATCCCCTCCATATCTCTGTAACCATTGATTGCAGTACAAAATTGTATAGAATTATTTTTATTGAAAATTTAATGTACATTAATTTAATATACTACAAAATTTTAGCTATGTCTCGTAGTTTTCAAGATATTTGTGAAAAACTGTTGAAAAGGGTAATGTTACCCCTTTTCCACCCTCTCTCCTTGAAACCCAACACACTATTTGGTGTAACTTTTTTTGTTCTAGGAGGAAGGGATAGAACAATTTGGTGTAGGTTAGAACTTTTCTCTTTGAATGTTTGGGATTGGACATTTCTTGGCCTAATTGTACTATACAACGAAGCTTTTGGGTTCTCATTGGAATCATTGATCACTAAGTTGCTATGCTATGCAAAAGCATGTGATGCAAAAGTCTAAATATCTTTCAACAACTTTCTACAATTTTCAGTTACACAACAAAATAAAAATGCTTATCCGTTATAATAAATCTTATGGTGACCAGATGAATTAATATTATTCATAATACTAACTATTACTGACTATCCTTCCAAAATAAGAAATTGTAATTGTATTTATGCAGTGAAATTAATTAGCCAATTACTTGTTTATCAAATGAATACAAACATAGAAGAATTTAATTGTCTTACTTAAAAAAATTATTTCCAACAAGTCAGTAAATATAAGTTGAAAGTATAACTGATTTAGAAAAATATCTAAATAGTTGTACCTATAAAGAACATTTAATGTCTTCAGAATTTTCACATTCTACTTCACAGCTTAAATCAGAGGTTTTTTATAAAAATATGTTAACAGTATATTTATATGAACATGTCATTCATGTTTAACAGAGGAATTATAACACAACAGTAGTTTGTCTAAACCGTAACAAACAAAACAATACAAACATCACAAGTTTCAGAACAATGTAATGTCCTCCTGTGTTGACATGCCAAAAAGAATAAAGAAAAATTGATTTTGTTTGTATTTTGAATGGGGTCTCTGGTTAGCATGGGGAACATTGCATTACAAGCAGGATTTTGCCCTGGTTAAGGAAAAACTGAAGTGGCCGTGAAGACAGGAACAATTTTCCTGGAGAGAGGTATTCGGAGAGGTGGGTGCTTCTGCTGTTGCTATGGCAATGCAAAAGCAAGAAATGAAAAAACGTTGTCAGGATTGCCTCGTAATCAGAAGCTCACAAAACTGTTCAATGTTTGTATATACCTATAAAACAAGTAACAATAAAGATATGTAAATTTTGTACATATTTTGGCATATTTTTCTAGTTTAGTAAAACTAGTGGTGGCAGCGGGGTGAAATGCACTGCAGCAAGTAGCACATTACAACAATACCACCTGATTTGTACCAACCTGGAAGGCAGTGATTGGTTTGTTCAACAAGCCAACAACTACTTAGATAAGAGGAACAGAAAAACAAAAATGTAATGGATTTGATTACTGAACCATTCATGTTCAATTGTACATAAAGGAATGTTAAAATGAAAACATTACTTTTCAAAAGGAAGAGCCACGTACACTTGGCCTAGTAAATTAAAAGTCACATAATTCTGATGTCTAGTGGCATTTTGTCCGATAAGTACAGCACAGTGGATATAAGATATGGCACTTAATAATCCAACATGTTTCTGCACAATTTCTTTTAGCTGACAATTATCAAGAGAAATACTCTTCATAAAGAATACTTCCTATTCTTTTTAAATGTGATCATGTATTTCTTGGGAAACTTTCATACGCTAGTCACTTTACACTGATTTCACATTTGATTTGCATGCTAACAGACCCCGAACAATCTTAATAATATATATGGAATAGGTGATTTATTGTTGGTGTAATTAAAGATTAAATTAAGTTGTGTCTCGCCAACCATTTGTTTATTGATAGAGTTAAACTGCATAGCGGTCATCTTCAGTAGAGTCATTTCATTTTAGAATACTGAAGATGACCGCTATGTGGTCGAAAGTCGACTCTATCAATAAACAAATGGTTGGCAAGACAACACAACTTAATTTAATCTTAATAATATTTAATTGACTTATTACACAGGGATTTTTACAGAACTAAATCAACCACAATGATAGAACCTTATCACCTGCAACTGAGTCATTGAGTTAACAATAAAATCATTAAAATCATTATTACAACCCAAAAATACATTGGGGGGACTTAGTTAAGTCTTCATATTGAAATCCATACTTTCCATATGTTTTTCACTGGGTGCTAACTCCTATCCTCGACAGTGAGGATAGAAGTAAGAACTTATCAAATCTGTCCCAATGGAATTGAAGAAACAACTTTGATTAAAATTAAGTTCTCCTTGAGGAAGAAACTAAACTGGGAATAATGATCAGTCTTTTCAAAAAAACGTGTCAGCAAGGCACAGGTTCCCGAGATGGTTTCTTGTTCTTCTTTGCCAAGTGAGGAAAAGATCCAAACAGTTTCTTAGAACGTGCTTTAATGTTCTCTAAACTCAGAGTTCGTGAAGACTTCTTCAATCTCTCACCATCGGGTGCAACAAACTGAAACAAATAGAATAAAATATAGAGACACATTCGTATTTCATCCATTATAAGAATCTGTTGATCCACAGTTGGGAAAACTTTGACTTCAATAAAATTGTTATGAAAATACCATACTGACCTGAATATAGTGCATTATTCCCACCCCACCCAATTAGTACCTTGAAAAGTCATATTCGTACTATAATTGAGTCCTTAAGCTACAATAAGTTGGTACTGAGTACTTCAACAAATCGTTTAGTGCATCTCTTTATAATCACTAATCGAGAATTCATGGTATTCCAAGAATATAACGATGCAGCGTTGTTGTGTCCGAGTCTACAGTTGTGTTGTTTAGGCAAATATTTCCGTATCAGTGTTTCTGGTCTCGGTAGCTCCTACACCAAGGTTCTTCTTGATTTTACCATTTAAGTCTGTATATAGTCCTCCCTCCCCCAAATATAGTCCTCCCCTCCTTTTGGGAGAGGCACATTTGAGAAAAAGGAATTGAAATTGAGTAAAATCGAAGTCTTTTGGAAGGGAAATACTTATGATTTCAATCATCATCTCTGCAATATTTTCAGAAAAAAAATTAGGGGACTATGTTTGGGTAAATACAGTAGTTCTGTAAAGTTTCATGGGAAAAAATAGGTCACGGAAGCAGGAAGCAGAATAAACCTGCCTTGTAATTCCTAGAGGAGTTGGTCACTATTGGCTTGGGCTTCTCAATAACTTGTTCTGCTGAAGCAGCAGCATTGCTGGCAGCTCTTGAGGTATTTGTACTCATTTCCTGGGCTTGCAACATTAAAGATGATGTCCCTGAGATCCTGGATGCACTACCCTCTCTGAAAACAAAACGCAAAAGACTTTCAATCACAGAAGGGTGCAACGTAATAGAAATTTGGCAAGTGTTCAAGAATAACATATAAGATCCACACAAAAAAACATTAAATGCATAGTGAGATATTAAATATATTCAAAGGCTTCCCCAGTTGGAGTCATGTATTGCTGGGCTTTCTGGTTGGTGCTGTGTCTGGTCCTAGTAACTTGATGTTTCATGCTGCAGCCTTCTTCAGAAGTGACTAAGTCGGATGGTGGTTGGTGTACTATGCTCGCAACCATCGACTTTGTCACTTCTGAAGAAGGCTGCAGCATGAAACATCAAGTTACTACGACCAGATGCTGTACCAACGAGAAAGCCCAGCAATAGTAAGATCCTTATCTGCAGTAGTTTAAATTATTGGTATTATTCACCCCACATATTTCATACATTAATCCTCACTTCACAACCTTAATAACATAGATATCAATAAAATCATAGAAGTGAATTCTGTAATAAGAGTTATCTTTTAAAATGGATCTTCAAACTTTTTACCACAAAGCCTTTTGCATTTTCAATACGAAAATAAACTGATAATTAGTTTCCTTTGCTATTGGGAGAGGAAAATTTTATAAATTTATAAAATAAAGTACAATGAAGCCATAATTATAATCAATAATTATATAATCGCAATTTTTCAAGACCTAATACCTGAACAGCAAGCTTTGAAATCCCAGTGAAGGAATTTTATCAAACCTTGTCCTGAATGATTTCCGAGCTTACTCAGTCAGCTGAGAAGTGAGAAAGAGGTTTGTCCTGAGAGGTAAAATTGGCTGCAGCTTGATAACATACCTGGAAGGAGTTTCTAAAGAGTCCCGTAGCTTCTCCCAGAAATCCCAGAATTGTCCTGAACGGGTGTAGTCCAAAACAAAGAAGTAATTGAGCTCTGGGGGAAGCCGACAAGGACTGTGCATTACTGGAATTACTTTGCGTCGTTTGTGTTCTGTAACAAAGAAATACTTAAATAAATAAACATAACATAAAAAGCAAATCAAAATTACGTAAAACACGAGAAAAAAAGCTGCAATATTAGTCCTTTTTAACTTCTCTCATACCAGTGGAAAAGTTGAAAAGTTGTGTAAACAAGGGGAAAATTTACCTGCATAGTGCTTTTATGAAAAACTCATAAATTTTCATTTGCAGGAAATGGATAAAAGTATAAAATATTGTGCTGGCTCCTCTAGACCATTTCAGACAACCACTTTTGATAAAATGATCCATCAAATGGTATAGAGGTTGCGTACTAGAGTGAACCCCGGTTATAAGAGATTCTCTGTGCTATGCTTGTATTCGCTTAGCTCATTTTCACTCATGAAACTTTGTAAGAGTAGTTTTCCCATCCTAAACTCTAAATATAGTCCCCCCAAGGATTTTTGAATGATTTTTTTGAAAAAAAAAAAAAAAAAAAAAAAGTTGGGACTAAATTTGGGTAAATACGGTAGTGTATCTTACCAATTGCCAATGCTTGAGCAAAATTGCAGAAAAACTTGTTTGCTTCACTCATAAGAAAGGCTTCAGAAATCACCACAATAAGACGATTGCACCTCTCTGAGATGAGTTTCATGATGGCCTCATGTTGGAACATTCCTCCAACCAGGTCCCTGTCTTTCACACAAAGCTGTGAAAAAAAACAATGATACATGCATAACTATTAATTTAACATAACAATAGACAAGTTACTGTATTAACTTGAATATAGTCCCTCACTTCTTTTGGGAGGCAAAGTTTAGAAAGAAAATACGAAGTTGAGGAAAATTAAAGTCTTTCTTAAGAGAAGGGAAATGCTCATCCAAAATTCCATGTGAAATGGTTGGCTCTATTAA
The DNA here is from genome assembly GCA_002313205.1 of Laupala kohalensis. Classification (NCBI taxonomy): domain Eukaryota; kingdom Metazoa; phylum Arthropoda; class Insecta; order Orthoptera; family Trigonidiidae; genus Laupala; species Laupala kohalensis. The sequence goes on along the minus strand of NNCF01126349.1, from coordinate 1,149,734 downwards.
GCATAATCATAAGGACTTTAAAATGCTAATTAGTGCAGTTCAACTTCTCCTCTTAGTATTGCCAGTTCCATAAGGGCTTCACTCTACTTCGATTTTTTGTGTCGCTGATTTATTTCCATGTGTGTGAGCACAGAATTTAAAATTCGCAGTTTGAAGTTAGCATCAAAGCATCTTTGATTTCCCAACTTTTGTTGCGTTAAAGAAGATCCCCATTTTTTTTAAAAAGTGAGTAAACAGTTTGGTTTCAACTTTGAATCAGTGTCAAATCCCGCCATCGTTGATTGATGTTCTTTGTGTTACGATACATATACAGCTAGTGTTTGCTTAACTTGTTTTCATCATGAAACTTTGAATTAGTAGTTCCCCATCCTAAACTGCCAATATAGTCCCCCCACAAATTTTGGCAGATTTTTTTCGGAAAAAGAAGTCTATATTCGGGTAAATACGGTAAGAACTTTTCACAGAATTAACAATACTTTCTTCACATCATCACCCGTGACTAATCCAATTTTATCATTTTTCAAGTTATTTTCTGACTCTTGGATCATTGTTTATGAGTATTGTTATAGAAATTGCAAAGGTTAAATACTGAGTATTAACTGTGATCTTTACTATCACCCTAATAAGTAAAAGTACTGGTCAAATGGTTATATACATTCTTTGAATGTATGAGAAACAGGCAAGTCCCTCAATATTAATTATTCATGGTTTCCAGCCAATTTTCAGGTTAACTTAAGTTTATTTTCGGCTTGCATAATCAGTTCCTTCACTTATCCAGATTGTTAAATGAGCGCCATATGTGTCAGAGTTTTCGGAATAATTTAATACCTTGATAATAATATATTTGTCAACCATCAATGAACACAGTAATATTTTCATTATGTAGCACACACTGGGGTCTAGTTGATGGGACAGTTTCTTGATCATTTCTGACGAGTAAATTAGTTCATTGTCCTCCAGGTTGTCATAAGCAGTTTGTAAAAGCTTTTTCGACAATAAATTTATAGTATTCTTACTATTAGAACCGGAAAAGAAATTTGGTTTTGAGGAAGAGGAGGAACTAATTATGAAAACTGAAAATTAATGATCTGAAGTTCCCGGAATGCAGTTGGTTGTACCTTGAGGCCATACTTCTGCTCCATTTCTTCAATGATGCGCACAGCAAATTCCTCATCTGGATCTGCATACAGCAGGTAAGCATTATAGTGCTGAGGTGGGAGGCCTCTCTCAAGACGGAGTACATCATCTGCAAAACAAGGCATTACATCATTACATCCTCGACAAGCAGTCTCCAAAGTACATCAGCGGGACATATTAGGTCAAAGATAATGTAAATGAATTATTCATTGAATGATAATTATAGAGCGTTATTAGTTGCCCATGGTTTTATTTTCACCAAGAAGCTTTTTTTGGTTGCATAGCAGCCATTGTCAGTAGCATACACTGGATTAATATTACATGAAATAAAACCATAATAATAAATAAATTTATTGTCCAAAAAAAAAAAAAAACCCAACAAGTATTGAAATGAAAATAGAAAGTATTGAAAGAAGCGTACAAAGTATTGAAGTAAAATCATATAATAAAATTTAAAAAAAACAAGGAAGAATTCATAAAAAAATAATAAAACAAGAAAAACAAGGCTTCTTTATTTTATTTTATGATTTCACGTCAATACTTTTCACATGCTTGCTTTTTCCTTCTTACCATGAGCAACATAATAACACCTTATAATTGATCATTCTTTGACATTATTGCCAACATCCCACAACTACCAACTACTACTATTTATTACTATGACGGCATGAAATAAAAATTCCTAAATTCTACCTTGATAACAAGAGGAAAAAGGATGAGTTATCTCTACTGATGAATATTACAATGAATTGCATTGGTCACTATTATTATCAATTTATAAATTTGTAGGTTTTATAATAAGTTGTTATAATATATTATTTTAATTCTCATGATTTATTTCATGTATATCACCTGATTTTGTTGAATTAACTACTATATTTACAATATTTTGTAATACTGTTCTTTTATCTACTTGTGTGTGTACTGTATTATCACAATCAAATAATTTAATTAGTTTAATCATTTAGTTTTATATGTACTGTACAATCATTGCACCTGTAGTGCCAGCCCATGTACATGTAAATGCGATAATCTCAATGGATATCAATGTCGTGACATGTATCATTGTATATTGACTTTGGGTGCAATAAAACAAATCAAATTTTTATTAAAAAACTACACACAGAAGCAACCTCATAAAAAAAAAAAGAATTACCCAGCCCCATTGAGTCTTGGGCACAACTAGTATAAAATTAAATTTCTCAATTGTAAAATACTTGGCAATTGATTAAATTTTGTTCTTTTTATTATGCACTAAATTACTTTATACTATATTTGGCCAGGAAGATGTTTTTGTGGGTCCTCACATTAGCTCATAAGAGTAAGAACTGATTGAGTATGAACTAATATATGGAAGAAATAAGTAAAAAACGTTTATTATATTAAAAAGAGTTCATTGTGTGGAATTCCTAAAGAGAATTATTTAAATTTTAGTTGCTTACCATTCGTGAGGATCTGTTTCTCCAGATCATCACTGAGGGCAGAGGCTGTTGACGAAGCCCTTTCCAATTTCTGCATGTAAAATGCAGCATCAGACTCTATGAAAGAAATGATTGAAGAATACAGGGTAACAAATGGTAATTCAATACAAAATAAGATCAATAACAATACTTTAAAATTACACAGGATATTTTAAAAAATGATAATGAAAATACTATTATCCTTTTATCCCTATTTTTAAAAAAATTTACCATTTCATATTTTATGATGTACCAAGGCTCAGATCACATCTGCTCTTCCATCTTACCACTAATGCCAAGCTGTGATATTCAGATTCATAACTTTGCATTGCTCCTTCATTCTAGGATTTTCTTATAAATTTAATAACCCTTTATTAAAATATTGTGTATCAGAGTATTTAGAAGTTAAATATAGATTATATGACTTGATAAAACTGTTAGAAAAATTATATCGCTAAAATGGCACTTGGTTCTTTGCATAATTGATTTTGTCACATTGTTTATTTGCATAAGTACCATATATTTCCTTAATTTCCAGTTTTGCAACATTCATTGAGGAGTATAAATAGCAATAAAACTAGTTTATTACACTACAAAAGTTTTCATTCCATGATATCTTTTCAAAAATAATATTTTCAAGAATACTTACAGAGTTCATTATAATGTAAATATAACATTCCAGTCTAAAAATTGTATTTAAAACTGTCCCAAAATGTATAATTTGAAGTTTTTGTGAATTAAGTGAAACTAAAAAATAAAAGATACTTCTTCAAATTCTGTATCAAAATGCATTTTGTCACATAAAGTACACTTAATATATGAAATACCCTAAAAAAATTAAAGATTTTGAACACATGCAACAACAAGCAGATACTACTCTATATATGAAACATAAATGCAATTGAAACCTCTAATTAGATAGAATTACTGCATCTACACAGTATTCTATTAAACACATTTTCAGAAACAAGAACCCCTAAAAATCTGATATTTCTGTCAAATCTTGCAATGGGCTCATCAAAATGGACCCAGAAAGAAATAAGCAAGGTATGAATATTTTCATGTTGTGTGAAAATAAAAAGTTTCAAACATAAAAAAATATTTAGTGAAAATAAATAAAAGGACTTCACTAAAAAATTATTGCCTGTACATTAGTTCATTTTATGATGTCGCCACTAATATACTAACTGCTGCAAAAGACAAAAGTACCAAAGCAACTGTAGCCAATTTTTTTATATTTGGGATTTTTTAATTTTTTCCTCAGAGGAAAAGAAAAGAACTGGTCTTGAGACAAAAATAATAAAGACAAAATTAATCCTATACTATAATATGCAGGATTTAGTAGATACAGTCAGTGTGTTATTTACGGATTCATTGCTGATTATTATCTATCGAGTGATCATTAGTTTTTCTAGTCTAAAAAAAAAAGGGAATTTGCTCCTCAATGACAGATTGGGAAGTAAAATTACATACAATTAATCATCCATGACGGAGAAGGTTACATCTAAATGAACCTTCCATAATATCAAATCCTACCAAATGTTTTAAAGAAATTGACTATATTAATTTTAATAGATAATTTTAATTTATCTGCATCTCAGCTGGCCCTGATGAAGAGATCAATAAATCTCGAAACGTTTGCTGACTAATTAAGTAATGAGATGATGACTTGCTTGTTATTTTAAACACATTTAACAGTTCAGTGAAATGAAGTGAAAATAGAAAATAAATTGTAATTGATTGTCTGTAATATTGACACATAACTTTGTCAGTGTTTTAAAGTGATCTCCTAATAGAGAATGAGAAATAATCCCAAGTTGATATCTACAATTAAGTGCCAATAATTCAGGGAATTTATAAGAATTTGCAGCAAAATGTGGAAACAATTGTTGAAAAACTCGCAAAGTGTTTTGCAAAATCAACAGACAAAAACATTAATGCACCTACCCTCTTCACAGAAACTGTCTTCTATTTTTTCACAAAACTAAAAAGTTCCCTGATAGGAGAGGGACACCATTCAATTTCTTACATCCAGGACTGTAACTTATGACTAATACTGTGTATATCATTCTAAAAGAAGACTTTTTCAGGCAATTTCGGAGACTATTACGAGAACAATTGTGTATGGAAAGAAGAGATTTTGCAGAAAACTAATTAATTATACAATAAAACAGCCAACATCTCACACTACAGCACCATTTCAGGGTGTTTATTACACACAAACTAAAATGAAAATTGTCTCATAGAATAGTTCTTGATTTAAAGGTGTGCACAATTTTATTTACATGTAATAATGATGATGATGATTATTATTATAATAGATGAATGAAGTGCAAGGCTAAATTTGTATAACAATTTCCGTTTAACATTAAACTTCTGTTCATTTCTCTGTCAAAAAGTGGACAAAAGCAAAATTGGAATAGATATGAAATTCAATGAAAAACTATTACACGAAAAACCCTATACAGTTCAAATCATCTCACCAAACATGGACTGCATGTCGTCAACCACATCCCATCGATCCATTTGCTTCAAGAACTGAAGCAACAGGCCAAGGGAGCCTTCAGTCCATCGTTGCATGAGATCTTTAATTGGATCGGGTGATGATGCATGGGGCTGTAGGTGTCTGGGGATCTCCAGCAGGTGCACAAGACCTCTCCAGTCCCTGGAAAACACAAGGCATGTTGATGGGTCCATGCCAAACTAATAGTTCAGAAAATTGTAAAGCTTAGGGTAGGACTAGCGATCCAAGTTAGTCAAATCACAAAGAAGTATAATTGTTTTATTAATTTGTATACTAATTGCTTTATAACACAATATTGTAAATTACGATTAAGCCAAAACATGGTTTAATCTATAAGTTAAAAGAATAATGCTAACAATACTTAGAAACTTGTTTCAACACAAAAACATATTCATGATTGAAAAGTATTTTAAAGTAAGTTTTTTTTTGTTGGGGCTTTAGGGCTCGTCAACATCGAGGTCATTAGAGCCCATGCAAGTAGGGAAAAATGCAGTTTCGCACCATAGAGAAGAGCCATAGTAATTCTTCCCCGTGCGTGGGACTCGCCGAATATCTCGACCTTACCCACTAAAAATCCCTCCTGAATTCAACAAATATCTAAATACAAAAATGAAAAAAAAGAAAACTTATACAATACATTATATCACAACAAAAGGAAAACTATTTCTAAAGATTATATTTTTTTATTACAGAAACGAACGATGAAAAGAAAGAAAACGAAAAACAAAAGAATGCAAATTTTTAAACCCTCCCGAGAACTTGTGGGAGGAGCCCCGATCTACTCATAAAATTCAATAGTTTATTAACATTAACCGTTTCATTTCCGAGAATTGTCGGTAAATCTGCAACCAGACCAATTTGTCTCCGTATACTTGAGTATCTTCTGCAATCAGTTAGTAGGTGACGCACTGTCAGATAACAGCTACACTCCTCACAAACGGGTTCATCATCAAGTAGTAAGAGTGAGAGGACAATGTCCTATGCGCAGGCGGGTTAGCAAGACCTCGTCGCGCCGGGCTGGCCTACAGTAACTGCTCCATGACTTATCAGAAGATTTGATAAGTCGGAGCTTATTCCTTTCAACAGCTAACCACTCATTGTTCCATTCAATCAGAACCCTCATCTTGATGGAATTTAGGATATCTCGTTTTGGAATCGTTGAGAAATCCACGCAATTCTTGAGACATGCCGTCTTTGCGGAATCGTCTGCTTCATTTCCTCTGATACCCACGTGCCCGGGAATCCAGCAAAACATTATGTTCTTTCCATCACCTTGCAGTGAGAGAAGCACTTCCTGGATGTTCTGGATCAACTTATCAGCCGGATACATATTCTGGATTGCTTGAACGGCACTCAGCGAATCAGAACAAATCAGGAAATGTGATCCGCGGGAGCACTTTGTTGATCGCAATGCTCTCAATATGGTGGCGTAGCACTTAGCGGTGTAAACGCTGCATAGGTCGCCTAGACACAAGTCACACGGGAATACACCACGGAGCAGCCGACACCATCAGCTTGCTTCAACCCGTCGGTATACACAGGGAAATGGACCCGGTGTTTGTTGAGGATTAGGTGAAAGTATGCCCTCAACATCGAAGATGGAGTGTTCTTCTTGTCATGACGCAGAAGATCGAAAATAATCTTCGGCTTGTGCAAAGCCCGAGGAGGAGTCTTACTAAAACCTTGATTTAAGACATTAGGTGTGCGTATATTCAAGGTTTCCTTAATTTGTTTACAGCGATATCCAACAGATTTGGTTACTCTCAGTCTGTTGTTGTAGAAACAGGTGGAAGAAGAGGAAGGATGAAACACCGCGTTGTGCACCACATTGTCTGGTAAAGTTAGCACATGGCAAAAGTGTCGAAGANGAGGATTTGCCGCCGGAGGGAAAGAGATGGTTCGCCACTCTCGGCATACAAACTCGGAATGGGACTAGTGCGGTATGCTCCCGTAACTAGTCGAATTCCTGCATGGTGGACACTATTCAACTTCTTTAATTAGCTTACACAAGCAGAGATCTTATGAATACAACGCAGCCATAATCGAGCCGAGATCTTATGAATGCTCGATAAAACTGGTGCA
>NNCF01126349.1:1054857-1130617 GCA_002313205.1 Laupala kohalensis | reverse complement strand
TTGTAACCTTGGTCCGGCTGCTTCGGTCGGAGTGGTTACGCTTCCCCAGGTTCGGTCTCGTAGCTGTGGAGCAGGTGACTGATACTAGAGAATGTGGTGAACATTTAAGTTCAAAGTTGCTTTGATGCAAACGCCGCACTAAATAATAAATAGCACAACAGTTATATGATTTCCTAAAGGAAATCATTGTCCAAAACGTTTAGTATGAAACATCTGTGTTTCATCGTATCACACGCAGCGTAGAGAGTTTCGTCGCACAACACGGCAATGTACTCGCGCAGTAGTCCTCCCTATAAGAGGAATAATACGTATGGAATAGCTTCATGTCACGACGAACGGAATAGATTGGATTATTTTGCCCGAAGTCGAGTAATGGCCATGAAGACGCTAAGTTGCATGAAGGCGATTAATGTTGAATGTCCATAAACGGTGGCGTCACAGTAGGTAGACTGGATCGGGTTTCAGAGTGTTATCAGGACACTCTGAATGTAGACTAAATCGAGAGTGGGTTGACCATAGCAAGACTATGTCAACCGGCTGAGTACCGCACGACGCGGCGACTGATGGAATGGAATGGATTATTTTGCCCGAAGTCGAATAATGGCCATGAAGGCGCTAAGTTGCCTGAAGGCGATTAATGTTGAATGTCCATAAATGGTGGCGACACAATAGGTAGACTGAATCGGGTTTCAGAGTGTCATTACGACGCTTTGAATGTAGACTATGTCGAGCATAGTAGCACTATGTCAGCCGACTGGGTACGGCACGACGCGGCAACTGGCGACGGCGTACTTGACTGAAGTGAACTGGAAAAGGGACGTTGAGTGCAGCCGTATATATAGCTGTACACAGAACGTGCATATTGAGTGCGTTCATTGATTCTGGTTCACGGAACGTACACAGTGAGCGCGTTCAATGCTTCTGTCATGGAACGTGCAAGGTACTTGCACTTTGGATAAGTATATCGATTCTAGATGCATGGAAGTTAAAGCTCAAAGAGCGTCTATATACAAGGAATGTTTATATAGACACGGAGTATTTATACACAAACAATAAAACGATTCTCATAAAACAAATAATAACAAAGTTCATAATAAATGAGAATGTGGAAATAAACCCTTTACAAACGTTTTGTTTGTAACACCATAAGGCATAAAAAATTGTAGCAAATGGGACTTTTCAACACAAATAATTAGCACATAAACTACAAAAAATGGGAACAAATTGTTGCGAATGTCTTATTCCTTGAAAATACGGGGCGTGGCATTTCCTTGGATGCAAAAATAGAGTTTTTCTCTGTTCTGAATACAGCTTTGGGAAATGAGACCCCTTTCACTTGTTTATTTAATGGTGATGATGCATTACGCGTCAATACGTCGAAACAACGAGGAATCTGCTGCATGAGAGACATCATATTAAGATTCTTCTTTCGGAGAATTTTACGAATCTCACAAAACTGGCCAGTAAGGTATCATTTTGGAACACCCACACAAAATTTATAATAGTATACCATAAGTACATCAAAGATTCTGAAGAATGTATATGATCACTTCCAAAGACCTTCGCATATCAATCAGTCGATAATGCAATTGCAGTCTCAATCAAAGAAAATTCCAATCAGGAAACATAATATTACCATAAAATCGTTTTATACACCAGCGAAGAATGTATATGGTTCAAATGCTTCCAAACAAAATGTTCTTCCCAGTTGAATCTATTCACACGGAGCATTTTCCTTTCCATGAGACAATTTTTCCACTCTGGTAACCAGTGACTAGTAAAATTAGTCTATGAGTGGCCATCTGGTCGCGCCAAACGACTATTCATTTCAAGTGACCACCAATGACCGGGCCATTCATTTCAAGTGCCGTTTGTCGATAACAGTCAGTCATTCAATGGACATTTTTACTAGAGGACCATAACGGAACTTGAAAATGATACCATTGAATATGGAGGAATAGATGGAATCACTTTCATGACCGTCTAACGGTTTATGACAGTGAAGATAATTATGGTGGTTCCTGTACCATCATATCATTGCAATCGTTACAACGAAACTGCTTAAGATGGAGCTATTGGTGATATCTACAAACGCGCAGACTTACATGTAAATGCTCATGCATGTTTATCAAGATGGAGATATTCACACGTTGTATATACTTATCCCTATGCGTTCGATCACACTATTTTGTGGGTCGTAGAGCAAAAGCAGTTCCACTATACCAAAATATTTTCCTCCCTTTTAAACCTGTATCTTTGCTTTGATGGCTATCGCAGTTCCCACATGGCATTCCGTACTCAGAAACAGAGTCCCTTCGTAAATCAATATGGATTTGACTTTGAAATAATTTTTCAGTGTATTATTCAGTAGATTATTCGGAGTATTGGACATCAAATCGCACAGATTTCTTGCACGTATGTTTGTGATAACTTGGGTCCTCTTCAGAGTGATTATCACAAATTCCTATGGAGGATCATTAACAAGTTTTTTGGCCGTGCCCAAGTATCTTCCAGAAATGTATACGATAAACGAACTTATCAAGTTTAATTGTTGTATTTGTAAATGGGAGATGTAACGTGTTATTGAAGCTCATCTACTTGCGGTAGGAGATGGGTGGAAGGGTATTATTAGGTGGGCCCTTTACCTGGGTTTAACAACAACTTGGTCTACGTGGAGGGGTTAGTAGGAGTTGTCAGTATTAGTACGAGTTATTGGTACTAGGAGGGTTTGCTTTTCAGGAGTCACAGCTATATGACCTGGGATATTCATGTGAAAAGCTACAAATTTTTTTCTGGCCCAGGTCAACGAACTTGGAGCAACAGGTCTCAAAATCAAAACAAACAAAAATTTGAAGTCCATCGCTCCTAATGACTGATGTCTCTCCACGATCAATGGGATGATTGTTCAACTCACAACAGTAGCTCCACGGGAATGTGCGATGATGATATACTATAATTCTGCACTGAGAGAACAGGTTTGAATGTGAGGAGGGAAAGGGTTTTGCCAAACCTTTGAATATGACACCCCACTTTTCGATGATCCATTTCAACCTTAAGATGTGACATTCCAACTGAACAGTATCCAAACTACAGGGTAGGGATGTTATACCCAAAGGTTTGGAGAAATCCTTCCCTTCCTTTGGATTTGGATCTCACAACCAAACCTAAGGTTCTCAAATCCATTGTTTTCCCCGCGTGCCACGCCGTTCGTGATGAATCGTGATTTCGCGGTAGATGCCGCAAGTCCTTTCCACCTGATGAAGGAAGCAGCATTGTCATCGAATGTCATCACGTACTCTCTTCCACGACCACCGCCATTTCAGAAGCGTCTGAGTTGTCTTCTTCAGCGTCTTCTAGAGGTACGTTCAGAACAATTACGCTCTATTCATTTATTCAATCCACAATTCTTCTATAACTTTCAATTAGTCACGCAAAAGAATCATTAAACGCGCACGGAAAAAAATACACCGGATTTTGGTAAACACAAAAAAATGGCAACGATTAATTTTTATGTTGAGAACGGAACTCCGTTCGGATTTGCTTGCAAATAGAGCCTGTCGCGGATCAAATTGATCACGATTTTTTTATATTATGACAAAAGTACAGGCTTAACGTAGCACAAAAATCTTACCAAAACATAGCAAATATAAATAGGAACGCAATGACGTTAAGATTTTCATATTTTACGGGGCACTTACAAGAAAAATTCATCACAATCTGCGAAAAAAAACTGTTCAACCTGAAATGTAAGACGTATCACGTGACTGAAGACAATGTGATCCTTGTTTTTTTAAAAAAAGAGTCAAACAACAATCTAAATTTGTTATCAGGTTTCAAAATCACAAAATGATTGTATACGTCAAACAGAAAAAAATCAGTTGAGTGAAATATTAATTAATTTGGACTGCTTTGGAGAATATTACCACGATTTGTGAATAGTTGATGACTTGGCTTTAGTAAAAGCAGACAAAATACCTCAGATAAAATGTTAAGGGGCAAACGCATCCCGCGCAACGTATAACCCTCATAAGAACGGGTGTCCAGTGACCACCCCAGTCACAGATCTGTGTGCTGGTCCCATTATAAAGATTGAAAGTTGGTTCTCTCCACGTCATAGAATTAAAAAAAATCAAATGGCATTATCACACTTATAATCCATACTGCAAATATAGAGAATTATACTATGCTTTCCCAAAACCAGTTACTGAAGTAGTCTACATATTTCTTTTTAGATTCATTTTGAAAATGTTTAGATTGATTTGTTGGGCGGATTTTGCCTTGAGATCCTCATCCCAGAACACAAAATAATATTTGTACACGTCAACATGTTTTAAAAATATTTAAGTACATATTCTATCTATTCCCAGTGTTTATGTATTCAAAACTTGTTTGGACATTAATATTAAGGTGTCTATCTTGTTTTAAAATTGATCATTTTGTTTACCAGCCTCATACTAGAAAGTAATGTGAACCCAGAATTTCAATCTCGATGCTGAAAGAACACGTCACCCAGGAATCTTTCTATTATCTTTCCAAAATCTCTCTCTCGATTAGGTCTCTCCAATTCCGCAGTTAGGAGCTTCCTTCATCATTGGTTTCTATTAGTACAAAGAAGATAACACCGAAAGATTCGTGGTTATCTTCATACAATCGTTAGGTTGTTCACGGGGGGGGGGAGTTTGCAGCTATTTTCATTGGACTTTTCCTGTTTGGAGAATTCGCCTGCTACATCACTTATTCTCTTTCTTTGCCATCTTGGGGTTGGTACCCCGCCCTCATTATAATAAGAAGAGAGAGGGGGCATTCTGAGGTAGTAATCTTTTCAATTATCACGTGCCGCCTCCTACCAAATCTAGCTGATCAATGCAGAGAAAAAAAATTACAGATCAAATTGAAAGTTTAACAAAATGTTACATTTGTTTAATAGAGATTCACTATTTTTCCAAAATACCGATTTTAAAGGTGAAAATTATAGTGAAATGGGATATTTCAAACTAGCTATTTTTTCTAGGCACATACACATTTTTATTGTGAAAGAAATTCTGCGTACAGATTGCTTAACACCATTTCCGTATGTCGCACAGTTTTCGAAATACAGCGAAAAAAAGGTTGACGTAAAAATCGTGAAATCGCGTCTAGTTCAAATCAACCAATGAGTCGATTACGAAGAGTTCAAGGAGGAAGGTAACATTTCAGGATTACCCTTTTTCAATATGCAGATGTGTAGGCAACTGTTTAGTACGTCGTCGTGTTTATTACTTATAATATAAATTATAGATAGGGGATATAAATGTATTAAATTTTTTTGTCTATTAAGCTGGAGTATCCACTATAATAATAATAATAAATTTATTGTCAAAAAAACAGTACAAACTGCGTATGACCACGTGGAGGACAATAAACTAATTTACTCTCCGGAAGCAAGCAAGGGACCATCCCATCAATTCCGATCAAGGGCCCTAAGGCAGAGGCGGATTCAAAAATATTTCAGCAAAAGTTCCTAGATAAGATAAAAAGTTAGCTGCGACTTATAATACATATATAATGTCAATATGTTTGTAATTTAACGCAAATATGTTTGAAAATTTACATGTACAAGTTATTATCGAACTATAGATTATTCTGAGTATAGTGTTTAAAAATCATAAGAGTTGAAAAAACACTAAATTCACGATTTATTGTTACAATAAACACGCCCCTAGACAAAGCCTAGAGAACCTGTATAAGAAATCCGCCTCTACCCGAAGGAAAAACGGAGAAAAACCCGGGCCATATAAAGCACCAAGTTTGGACCTACGTAATAATTTGTTGAGCGAGAAAAAAATTTGTCGCTCCTACCGTATCCGAGAAAGTGGACACTCCAGCTTAAGTCTTAGCAGCAACAAATGTTATTCTTGCGTAACATATCAGCAGCAAATTATTCCGCAAACAGCATTTTGATATCACTATTGGTTCCGGAGCTGTAGATGTGATACTCCAGACTTAAGACTTAAACTGGAGTATCTACTGTTTCTGGGAAACGGCAGGAGCGATAATTTTTTCTTGTGCAACAAATTATGATTTAGGTTGGAGCTTGGCGCTATAAAGTGGATACTCCAGCTTAATAAACATTATTTACTGTAATGAGGCATTTTACTGCTGTTTTGTTGTAGAGGTATAATTGTAAATTTGAGTGGGCCACACTCCAGATTTTTAGATATGCGATGGCAGTTAGTAACAGGAGGATTTTTAAAGCCATCTTCGTCAGATAACTTCAAGATGATAAGTCATTCTCGAAACCGACAACAAAGAACCAACCAACAAAGTGGTTATCCAAGTAAGAGAAAATAAAAAGTACAATGCATTTAAGGTAACAATGTATTTATGTCAAACTGACGATACAGGGAATATAAATATTCATTTCTCACTTTATTGATTACATGCATTATTAACTCATGCAAATGTCTTCACCAAAAACTAATTCAATGCAAACTATAAAAATATACTGATATTTCTTTTTTGTTTTTAGTCATTAAACTTTGTTACATTCGATAATCCGAGATTTCCATCTGATGACAACTTGGGAACAACGTTTTCAGATTAACGCGACTATAAGGTTTACAAAATATGTATGTGATATGTATAACAATTCAAATTCCAAGGACAAGGTACTTGGAATATATCAGGATTATTCACTTAAAATAACGAGTGAATAACGAAAGCGTTATCAAAGAGAGACTCTTGAGAGCATGTGTGCTATCTTTTGGTCAACTTGATGAGAAGAGGTTCCGAAGGAACGGCCACCATGCGAAGAGTCATTTCCACGGGCTTGTCGTTGAGGACCTCCACTCGGAATTTATTCACCACCTAGAATCAAAGAATTATGATCTTTAACCTCTTATCTAAGAAGATTGTATGCAGGACATAACGGTAAAGGAGTGGGGTTAGCGATTCACGTACTGGGTTGATAACTGCAGTTGAAAGTCCACATTTTTACGCGTGTGAACTCGTGTAAGAAATTACACTTTACTAGTCGTTTTGATTGAATGTAGACCAGGTCTTTTAAAACATGAATGTGTGTCATTATTAAAGTTCAAATTACGAAGGAGAATGTAATAGTTTTTATACAATTGTTCGTAAGTTTGGTTGAGAGTGCAGGAATCACACCGCCATTTTACATAAGACATCAACGTTAACATCAGCGCTGCGGTACAGAGTAAGAAAACTATTGCCCAATGGTACTAATTTTTTGATACAGAAGATGCCAAGTAACCCCACCCTAGAGTTCTTTATAAGGGAGAGAAGCGACATGGACGTCTTATCTGATTGGGTCCGCTGAAACGCTTGTATAGCGAGTACTATTAGGTGATAGCCATTTTGTTCACATTGCAGAGACATATGAATGCCGTGAAAGATTAGAGCACGACCGACTGGATAAGACTGGATATAATTACACCAATTATTTAAAATTATATTAATGATGATTCAGTGAAAATATTAACATACATTTAGAGAAACGCTTTCGCTTGAGAAACTAACGTAAACAAAATCAAAGGGCGGTCATTTTGGTCACGGCATGTGCCTATTAGATGATGATGCGCGCTAAGAAGATCCGCCAAAGTTTCAGAATCTTCTCTATATTCCTTGGAATTTTGTTCGATTTGTCGCTTCACTCCCCTATAAAGAACTCTACCCCACCTCACCTGCCCATTCTACCATGGTTTCACGTATATTGATTTACACTGTTAGGCACGACAAAACTCAGGTTACAACTGATAAAGACAGTGCTGACATCTTACTTAAACTAAGACGGCACAGAAAAAAATGACGAACGAGCATTTTTAAACTATGTAGCGTACCACGTTCAAGGTAAGCTTAGACAACAAATATTAACATATTTAGTTTTTATTACCTAGCGTGTTAAAAATATTTCTTGTTTACTGATTTGTACTGACAACTAAGTATGAGTGACTATTCGCGATATAATTTCGTATACTCCATGACGTTAGTTAACGTATCAATAAAACTGGTATGAACTTCGATTGTACTTTTTTGTGACTTTTAAAATTACGAATAGTTATGTATGATGTCCCCTGTTTGAAATTATTTCAAAAAAAGGAGGCAAGATCGAACCTGTTTCGCAAAATTTATATGGGAAATCTTTTGAGACGTGCGGAAACACGACGAATTTGGCTACCCATCTCATAAAGAAGTATAATTTTACCTATTAGAAATAGTACTGTGTTTTTAAATTAATAATTTTTATGCTGTTAGTTATTTTACTATAATATATACAATAGCATTGAAATTAAGCAATAATAAATATTTTCTTTCATTTTCGTAAGTTTGATTAAAATTTTTGTATTGATCGATATTGGAAATATCGGTCGATATATCAATATTTTTGACTTGATACTGTCGATAGTTTTTGTAAATATCTTTTTTTTGTTGGGACTTCAGGGCTCGTCAACGTAAACGTGATTCTGACGTAATAAAGTCTCATAAATTAGAGACATTATTACGATGGAAACTCGAAATGGCTAAAAGTACCGTATTGGGTTACTATTTCGCAGTCTCATCATTTATATTTGAAACATTACGAGAAGTTATTTTAATTTTTTAATTATTTTAAATTTGTGGTAATGAACAAAAAATGTTTAATTTAGATGATTTAGAACAAAGAAAAACTATTGTTGTATTTATTACATACCCGTTTCAATATATTATGTAAACTAGAACCTCTCATGTTTTTATTGTTTCTAATTATCCATAATACAAATTATTTCATACGTATTCAACAATAGTACAGTTTTTGAAAACAATATCTAACGGTTTCTGGTTCTTCTACCCATGCGACATCTGTAAAATGTTGTATGGAAGTCCCGGTACTATGCCAATAGATTCACTCAGCGAAGGCCTAGATGAAGTGTGCTTCAGTCTATCCTTCTTACATCATGTCCGCGAGTGAGCAACATACAATAATTTTGCCAATAGTCATGTCAATCCATCGACTAATGCATTTCGATCCAGTCGTACTCAAAATCTGAATACATAAGATTATTGTCGCGGGGAAGAATATATAATTGTTAATTACAGCACTCGTGGCGAAAGAATAGTAATGTGGGAGGAACGTAAGACCACCTTAAAACCGGGAGTCAATGTCAGCATTGTGAGATTGCCGACTCTTCCTCTCGCTGTAAACGCGTGAGCGTTTTACTAGTGGCAGCAGAGTTTACGTACGGATACTGCCGTCTACATCAGCCGATTCGTAGAACCGGCAGTAATTGGTATGCCATATGTGACGAACAGAGGGTTTGGTCTTTAACCTTTCGCTCGAAGTTAGCATTTCCACCCACCGGTTACAGCAACATTTGTCTGGGTACCACGGAACGAGTGAGCTGCGATATGCCACCTCCCGCAACATACAAATGACAACGCCATGCTCTTGCTCAATTCGTTACTATTCTTTCTTCGCAAGTACTGAAGATCGTTGTATCGCTACAATACAAACCATGGCTGCTCCCAGAGCCAGTTGCGCTGATGCCGCACGTCGTCCAATGCAAGACCGTGCTCCCGCTGCGAAAGGCATGGATGCCCAGGGCACCTTGGCTCCCGCATACACCACTCCACTGCCTTTGGTACGCTCCCAACGCTCAGGCCAGAAGTGCAAAGGGCGGGAGAAGTAACGCTCATCACGGCCACTCGTGTACAGAGACATGATGACCAGCGTCTACACGAACGCAACAATCACAAAAATACAATTAATTCATAGAGAAATAATCATCTATTGTTATACAAACCACACATATCTGTAAAATTTCAGTTTGATTGGAACTTGGAAGAGGCCAAAATATCAACTTCCAATTTTGAAACTATAGAACAATATAAAAACAAAGAGACCCATTTCATCTCGTTAAGTATATGTGTCATTTTACGAAAATTTAATCATTTATTGTCATGCAAATTACATATGTCCGAAAATTAAATACAAATTTTGAGGTGGAATGATAACATGCACACAAAGCTTATAAAATCACAATTTTCGGGTGGAAATAAACAACAAGCTCGAGCTGTCCCTGTGAAAATGAAATGATGTTTAAGAAGTGTTCCCCAAGTGGAAAAGTAAACGCCTACAAACAACGGGGTGTGTCCCGAGAAATTCCTCAATGCTGCTCGTGTTCCACAAGTGTTCCCGCTCATTCCCCAAATAAGTGTTGTCGAGACCCTCTTTACACTCCAGGCTTACCAGCTCATGCAAAAGTCTGCCTCAGGAACATGGAGAGATCAGTCGAAGCGCACCCCGTCATTTGAGATTCTTCACGAGTTTACTTCTGCATTTGGAAAACAGTCCGTAGGCCATTGTTCAGGGGTGTGTTCCTAGTCTATGGACTCCAGACACACTTCCGTACACCTCGGTGGACACTTAATAGCAGTGTTGTACGTACAATTCATTTTCATCACGGCTGTAAAAGTGTGAGAGGACGATTGGGGATGTCTGCAGAATTAAGATACCTGATAGGATGAATAATACTGGAGTGAAATGGAAACTATTGTAAATTTCTCTTCCCAATTATCGAACTGATATGTACAAGAAAAAACTTACTTACTTTGAAGGCGATGTTAGGATAAACACACATTTCTAGCTAGTATAAAATATTTAAATTTAAAGTAGTTTTACCTAATTTTGATACGGAAACATGATAAAGTTAACACAACAAAATCACGTGAAATGAGTAATTAAATATTATTAAAATCAAGACGAAGACATACCAGCATATCATCTTTGAATTTGTATACACTAAGATGTAAATGTAATGCTGTAATCAAGAGGGACGTAATACCTCAATGACGTCGGGGATTAGGCAAGTTTGGAAAGTCTGGTGAAAAATAATGCACGTTCAAAGCAATTCACTATTCTGTACGAATATAATTTTACTACATTATGCGTATATTTTGAGCGGATACGGTGAAAACCAAATGCATGTAACTGAGACATCGTTTCATCTCAACATTGATCCAGACTAAACGATTGAATTTTTCTCAGTCCATTAGGTACCCAGTGCGGAACCTTGAACAGCTTCAGAATCATCACGTTTTCATAGAATGGAGCATGTGTTAAAAATAATGTTTTCGTATCTTGGATCCGTAACTAAATAATTTGGAACGATAATGAATAGTGTAAAGGAAACACTTTAAATAAAAGTTTAACACTTTTAAAGTTTTAAGACTTTTGACAGATTATAACAAGGAATGTACTTACAACTAAAATTTACTATGAGTGAAATATGAGATTTTGAAAATAAGGTAGGATATAGCCTTTTCAGAACTGTATCATCATGATCACTAAATATTTGGAAATATGTGACAACAAAGAAACATGTAAGATTAAATAATAAAAAATCAGGATTTTAGACAAACAGAAGAGTCTCGTTTATCCGCCCTTGAAGGGGACCAAACCCTATCCGAAAACCGGAATTGCGGACTAAAAGGAATCACCTTAAAATGTCTGTACAGCGTGTTATAGATGAATTAAATATTATAATTGATATTTCTATAAAGAACGTAAACAAAGATTTTGCGTTAGACATGTTTTGTCATAGGGTCTAGATATATGTGTTCTTTTGAGTTCACCCCTTCTTACAGTCACTTTCCCACGTTTGTCTGCCATTACGTCTTTCTTAATAAGTATACTGCGGAGGGGGGGGGGAGAAAAAATCGAAAGTCAGCTGGAGGAAATTAAAATGTAACGTTTTCTTAGAGAGTTATTTTACAACGTACACGTAGATGTACAAATGGAGCATAAATACAGTTTAAAGTTTTTTGATTTTTTAGGTCCGTCAGGAGGGATCAAATGTCCGTCAACGTAATTGAAACATACTGACACCAGGGTCGATGCGATGACCTGCAAGGGCGCATTGTGTGGGCATAAAGCGAGTGACGAAAGCGGCGACTGGAAAGAGACGAAGGGCTTCTCGAACACTCCATCGGAGCAACGGCTGCTCAGCCAACTCGCGCGCCTCTTGACTCTGCGCATGAGCAGACACTTCTGCGTACAACTTCTCTTGCAAGCACGAATCGCGCGCCAGCGCCAACAGCAGCCATTGCAAGGAATGTACAGTCTGGCAAACAAAAATGAGCATAAGCAGAGAAGGTAACTGTGGTGCAAGATTGTAAACTAATGGTGTAACAATGTAAACTAGTGGTGCAACATAAAAACCAACTTTGCTATGGGTTAAGGAAGCGACCCTGTGCATTTCATTAACATTAACCCCGAACAACGGTAATGTTGTTTCATACTTTTCAAACGCGTTTTCAATAACTGGTGGAAGATTGTCTCATTTACTCACCGTATCGCCAGCAGCGAGAATCAGATCCACAACAACTCTCTCAATGGAGTCGTTACTTAAGCCCTCAGCCTCCAATTGCGCCAAGAGTCCCTCGCGAGGCCCCGCCCGCGCTACCTCCATCAACGCACGAGCTGCGAAACAAAACGCATTAAATAAACGGATGTCTATGAACTATCCTTTCGCCAGGTACTTCAATCCCTCTATAGTTCGTTCATCAACCACCTAGAGGTAAGAAGATGAATGAAAGGAATATTGTTGAATGCGGAGGGGGAAAGTAATTTAACTTAGATGCAGTAGTATAATGATGCATACTGTTACGAAATTTATAGACGTTTCTAGAGATATGTGCAGTATACCAAATTTAAAATTTTCCTTCTGCGAAACTACTTCAATGTAGTACGCGGAAATATAGTCAAATACCGTGCCTTTTGTCTTCCGTGCATTGATTCAAATCTTTTGCCTGGACTGGCTTTTTCTCCAAGCCAAGTCCATACTCATACTAGGACAGAAAAGAGTTACTCCGTTGGTTAATTAAGTTAACGTTTGGTTTAACATTGTAACTTTTAATTACTAAAACCATTAAAGTTTATTAACTTCCGTTAAACTAAGTCCGTTAATTTTTTTAACATTCTTCCCGCGGTGGGTGGTGTAGTTCAATTGATCAAAAACTTGTTTTATCTCGCATCATCGGAACGGACGATCTGTTATTGCTCAAGACCAACCGAGGTTCCCGTAAAATGTTGGTAAATGTTTGATCATCAAACGCCTTTCCCTCGATGAGTGACTGGGGCTCAATACCTGCGTACGGTCAGAGATTCCCACGCTATGCGTGATTCGAAGGGCGTGAAATTGGAAATCAAAAATCCTCAAGGATAAGGACGCAACCTCGTCGTGGGAACAAGGTTTACTCAGTCAAGTTAACTGTAGAATTCGACTATTTGTCTGATTTAATATTTAAAAAATACAATTAACTTATACAGTTAACTTTAACTTCAGTTGAATTTTCAACAACACAGCAACGATTTAACGAGTTACGGAGAAATGGTTAACGAAGTCAAATTACCGATTTACTTTATCCACCTCTGACTATGGATATGTAACGGCGGCCATATTGACGCAATTAGTATGATAACAATGAAGGAATGTGAAAGTAACGATTCTTTCCTTGAAGTTGACGAAATGTCGCATATCTATGGTTAGAAATAAGACTTGGTGGACGTTTTAGTCACGTGATTGCAATGTAGTTCTACCGATGCTCGCATTTCTCGGTAAAGCGCTCTCCAAAGATTGACTTTACCTTAATTATCTATGGCTTTGCTCTAAGCGTAAAACAAAGATTAAGTCAGAGTAGGTTGTCATAGTCATCTTAGCATAATGTATGCGTCGTAAGTAATGTAATTGGCAATATTTTAATGAATATAGAAAAAATTGTTGTGAGGTATTTTTGAAATGACCTGGTGAAATATGTATTGCATTTGTTGAACGTTATTGTATGGTATTAAAACAACAATAGATTTGCTAAAACAATTAGAATTTAAATTAAATGATAAATGTTAACAATCAACCGAAGTATCCAGTCAGATGTGTTCAACGTGCAATTTGAAATCAGATATGTGCTAATAATCTCATGTGTTGTGTAGGAACAAGGAGCTGTTAAAAGGATGTCTACTGAGAGTAGTTTTCTTCCATGACATCTCTGCTTCTTCAGTGATACTGTGACGTTAGAGGGTTTCCTATTTTATTACACAAGAGGTGATACCAAACATGACACAGACTTTCCAGATTTGAGGATATTGACATCATCGTCAATAGAAGGATTGTTTTCACTGAGGATTCTATTGGCATACCAGCGGCGAGCGTGTCGTCCACACTCTTCTCAAACTGCTTCCAAGCAGAAGTCTGCAGCGCGCGGGCGAGAGCCGCGGGAACTAATGACAAGCGGGAAGAATGGATGAACACTCCCCGCACCAGCGACGCAACGCGAGTCAGAGCAGGTAGCAGAGCGTCCTGACGCGACAGGAAATTTTCGGCACCAACCAGAATGACAGCGTTTGCTGGAACAGTAGAAAACGCCCTGAGCACAAAAAAACGCAGCGCGCAGACTTGTGTAAAGCATTGTTAGTAGATCAGTGCAAAGATTATTTCGTAAGTGAAAGAATCAAAAGTTGTCATAGACATGTGAATTTTCAGTACATGAATCATCAAAGGGCATCACCCCCCAGGGGACTTACATCTAGTAAGTACGTGTTTGGCAAACACGGAGCCCCGAGCTGAGTCTGGCATTACTTCCACTTACATGTGCCACGTTCTTTCTTTTCTCCTTTCTGACCTTCCTTGGTCACCTCTTGTTCTTTTCGATCCCGACGCTATTAAGGCTAGGGTATCTTTCAATTTCCTCATTTTTTTCATCCATCATTTTGTGTCCCCTCTTATTCTTTTTCTCCCCTCATGTTATNTTGTCTCCCCTCATGTTATGCCCCCCCTCATTTTTTGTCCCCTCCCCTCATTTGATGTTTTGATATTTGGTTTTGAGATATGTTTTGGTATGTTGTATATCAGGAAGGTCCTTAGTGGGCATGGTTGAGTCATTCGGCGAGTCCCACACGCGGGGAGAGTCATATTGACTCTCCCTAGAGCGTAACTGCATTTTTCCCTACCTGTACAAGTTTTTAGGGCTCCAATGACCTTTGATGCGGACATGAGCCGTAAAACCCCACAAAAAAAAGACAGACATCAGGATGGACATATGCATTGTGTATGCTGATCCACTGATATTCAGATCTCAATGCTTCATGCTTTAGCCAATATCTTCAGTTCAGTCGATGTTTTTGGCACGAAGCTACAATCCTCCCCGAATTCAGTATTATCATCACGACATACGAAGCGAAAGGTGGGAAAACCAAGGTTTAGGAATTTTTCTCGTTCGTTGCACATTAAAAAAAGGAAAATGGCTCGAGTGCTCGACTTCAATTGCAACATGGAAATACACCTAACCTAAAAACTTTAACATTTAACACGAATTAAAAAGAAGACGTTTCGTGTTAAGAGAGTCATCAGGTGAAACACTAAAACATACTATGAGTCTGCAGTTTCATGTATGCTTTAAATATTGTGATAAATGGTAAAGTTTTTAGGTTTCAAATCTTTGACAAATGTCGTTGACATGAACATGTAAATAAATTGTCTGCAATAGAAGGTCGCTCTACTCACAAAAATATTCAATTAATTGAAACAAAAATAATTATATATAATGATTTCTCGTCCCCTCCGTGACCACGGTGTCAGCGTGATTGCTCGACACCAAGTCATCCCGGGTTCGATTCCTTCGATTCTCAGGTGGGGCAAGATAAAAATTTGTAGCTCTTCATTTCCATGTCTCAGTTTAAATAGCTGTGGCGTATGAAAAGTTCACCCTCTGCGACTAACAACCGCAATTGTAATACTCGGATATAGCAATCTGGATCCTATCTAGACGCTGTTCCTCCGATCTCATTCACGATGTGTCTAGTGAGTTAACTCACACAAAAACTGAGCCTTACTAGCACTCGTCATTTCGTAGTCCTAGCTGGCTGAAACGAGTTGCATACATACATAATGATTTCTCAATACACGTCATTTCTAATTGCAGTGTAGAAGTCCAGGGAATAGCATACTAACCTTCTTGAAGCACCAAATCCATATACTTGCACACAACAATTGCATGGAACACCTTTGATAGAAGGAAACTGAATGTGAAGTGTACCTTCCAGAGCCCATAGGTAGAGGTCTCCTTCCAGCGACTCGAGTGGTTTGTCGCATTGCGTAGTCCAGCGCCTCACCAATGAGTCCGCTGCCATTCGCCCAGCCACTGCAGCAGCCTCCACCGCCTGCGGCCGCAGCAGCAGCCGGTTGAGCACACGGCGATGTTCCCACCACTCTTCACCATCCCTGGAACGAGAATAGCGTTTATTTTAGTATACAATCTGGGTTATTACTAGTTTTTTGTGTTTGAATTACAGTCCATTCCGGTTGCGTGATCCAGTCTATTCACCAATTGCGTGATCAGTTATAAGCAATAGTGAGTTACCTGATTGAAAGCTCAATACCGAGAACGTTCCTGAAAATGTGGTAGGTGCTCTGGATAACGTATGCTGTTCCCTTCTTGATCCCTGGGGTTACATTTAATGCAGGATCTTGTGTTGGAGACTTGTGCTGGAAATGACAAAGGGTAGAATTTGCACTGAGTTTACCTTCCACTGGTCCTTGATGCTATATGCCAGGTCGGTATATATTTTTCTCAGCGCAGGTTTCTTGCATATTTTGGGCAAGGTGAACTGCATTGTCAACAATGACGGCTATGTTTTTAGATTTATCTATGATTGTTATGTCTGGTCTAATGTGTTCTACGGTGTTGCATGTTACAATAGTTCGGTCGTTGTACAATCTGACAATCATCTCCAGCACCAGCTCTGGGCAATATTTATAGTACGGTGTATATTCTGAAACAAGTCGAAAGTTAAGGGCTGTTTCTCGGTGTACTATGTTGCAGTCTTGATTGTGGTGGTTTAGAGTCATTCTGTGTCACAGTGGTGCAGCCGGATTTGATGTGGTCAATGCTCTGTAACGTTGATTTGCTTGCGACATATTACTGTCGTGAGAGTAGGGTCCTTAGTAGTACTTCCTGTAGTTCTGAGTAGCAATAACCTGAGTTGCCTCGTCCCAAATTGCTATTATTATTATTATTATTATTATTATTATTAGATATCAGTATGCACTACAATCTGAATACTATTCTTATTAAGTATTGTTGGAATTCCCACACTCCCCAAGTGATGTGGGGATCTACCTTGCACTTCGGTCCTTTGGCAAGGAGGGAACGTCCTTGGAAACAAGCCAGCAAGGATTTTCCTCTCCAAACTTACACCTTTTGGATACTTAAAATAATAGAGCCCCTCTTATAACTCTGGGATAGCGCATTTGCTTGCCACGGAGATATACCTGATTCGATTCCCGATGGGACCAGGAGAATTAGTAGCTTTTCAGTTCTATGTCTCAGTTTATACAGCTGTGATGAGTGAAAAGTTTACCCTCTGCGGCGCACCGCAGTAGTAATACTTCGATACTGCAATCTAGATTCCATGTAGACGATTTACGATGTGTCCAGTGAGTAAAGCCTCGTAGAATTGGGTCTTACTAGCACTCTTCATTGTGGTCCTCAGTTCGCCGAAACGAGAATACATACATACAAAATAGAAAAATAAAACTTGTCTTAATCTAAGCTCTACCAAAAGAATCTATCCAGAACCATCTAGCCAATTTGGCACAAAATAAATAATTGGAGTCTATTAATTGAGCCTTTCCTCTCAATTAATTATTCAGTAATTTTAAAACTACCCTTTCCGCACAATTCACAGAAAAATAAATCGACAACTCTAATGACACAAAAATTGTTTGGGCAGAGGATAAACAAATAAAGTTAGACCACTAAAAAATGAACACTATAAGAACACCACTATAAAAGAACACAGATGTGCGGTGTTCTGAACGGTGGCGAAGGGTGTTAGTTCACGGTTCCACCGCTCCTAGCGTCACATTACTTATGCGTATTGAATTCGAAGATCAAATGTGTTTTAAATGTCTGGCGTAAAGGGCGACTTAGCAGTAGGGTGGTCCAGGGAAATTCTGTAAATTAGATTGAACTATGAAAATTCACGAATCAAACCTCTGACTTGCGAGACGCCATCTGCTGTCAACTCCATCAAAGGGTTTCGCGACCACAAACTGTACAGTTCACGAAGAGTGAACACTGCATACACCGAGGTAAGGTATACTCTCGTAAAACCAAAATCAAGACGAGTCTACAACCAACAAGAAGCGCGGCCGTGAGTAGGATGGACAAAACGCACTAACAGAAACGAAGAGTGAATAACTCTTATTAGCGTTGTAGCTATAAAGACGCTGATGGAGTAATAACTACAGATCTGGATAAATAGGAAATTAAAAATTTGTATTTAATGAGAAGGATAGAAGATATGAATTACGTATTCACGAAACTTTATATCAGTAATTATCACCTTTATAAACTTTTCTCCAACAATTTTTTCAGCTTTTATTAGTCGGAATGTTTTCAAAATTGGTCATAAAACCAACAACAACATAAATTTAGCTTTTAATAGTAGTACAGGCTTTTTAAGTTAATCATGGGTAATTGACTAGAAAGCGTAATAGCATTAAATGGTCGACGCTGTTTTTGTTTTTGTTTCAGAGAAATTAAGTCAAGGGCAAAGGTTGTGTACACTTTGCGTGTTAGTGATGGTGCGTTTAATAAGGACAATTCATTTAGATAATCGCTTTCATTGGTTTAAATTTTTATCAACCTCAGCGTGACGTTCTATGGGTTTCTAAGCACAATTTGAATTAGGTTCGTTACGCGAAAGGTAAATCTTTAAAATTGCCATTTAACAATAAAGTATATTTTTTTAACAAACTAAAAACTCAAAAAATATGTTTACCATTTACAGCACCACCATGTTTAATTTAAATTTTTTAATTTAAATTTAATTTAAATTTATTGTCAAAAAACAGTACTGACTGCGTATGACCACGTGGAGGACAATAAACTAATTTACTCTCCGGAAGCAAGCAAGGGACCATCCCATCAATTCCGATAAAGGGCCCTAAGGCAGAGGCGGATTCAAATTTCAGCAAAAGTTCCTAGATAAGATAAAAAGTTAGCTGCGAGTTATAATACATATATAATGTAAATATGTTTGTAATTTAACGCAAATATGTTTGTAAATTTACACTACAAGTTATTATCGAACTATGTGTATTAGCTTGCGCATCCACTCAACATTCGTTATCCGAATCCCGTTTTGTTATTCAAGTCAAAAAATCAGCAGAAACAATCGTCATTGGTAGGAACCGAAGTATCGTGATATCTGCTCATATATCGTCAATCAAGTCGAGTAATTAGGCGAGAGGGTCAATCTCATGGTTTTAATCTCTGCCATATAACGTTACCGACTCACGAAGTCGCTTCAAGAAACAAGAGATTAGCGATCGACGGACACTACCCCGCCTTCTCGTGACAAGGCGGAGAACTAGAAATGAAAATTTCGCCGGATTTCGTTCCTTCTCCGAAAACGTTGAAGTAAAATTTTAAAGATATCCCGATCAGTTGATACGTTGCTACCTGTCGTTTAATATTATTAGAGTTAATAATTATTTTACTATTCTTAGAGACATGGAAGCAATAAGGAAATGCTGGAATGTTTGTTTCATCGTCACTACTCAAAAACAAATATGGCAGTGTAATCACCACACTATATACTTTCTACTTTACAAATCAGAACTCTACGTCAATTATGTGGGATATTCTTAAAGAGCGTACCACAAGATGTTTGCGTTTAATGGTAAAGTATTCATTTTGTAGTGATGTTATGATTCAGAAGGAAATTGTTTGTGTGTTGAAGACCTCTGATTCGGTTATCAGTTTTATCGTGATATCAATAATACTTTATTTTCTTGTTACACTCTTTCACATTGAAAACGCAGTATCATGATTTCACAGTTCGCAAAACTATAGTGAAGAAAAGGCTTCCTAGCAAAATGAGGGAACTAAGAATGATCAGTGGTAAACAATGATTTGTTTAAGATTAGTCAACATTCATTATTTTTTAAATAATGAACAACGTAATGATAAATCTTTGAGAAATTGATATGTACTTTTGACATATTGTAGGATGAAATAATTTACACAACCTCTTCAAACACTATACATAAAATTTGTAAATATAATGTAGAATACAATCTTGAACTTTTTGTCTGAAATGTTCCTTACCAGAAATAACAATATCCTCACTCTACACAATGCAACGTACAAGTATGCAAGAATGCTCCATCAGAAAAGTACAATTCATAGTACACTACCTCTACATCGCTACTACTGGGTCTTTACTATTCTTATACAAAACGTTGGCGCGTTTCACTATTTACTTTATTTGAGAAACAACAATTATAATTAAAATAATTGTAATATTAAAACAAGTAATTATTATTGTAATTATTTTAAGGACCATATGGAAGTATATTGAGTAGTTTCCGTGATGAGATGTTTCGTGGGTTGCATTTATGCGCCACTCAGATATTAACATAAAGAAAACAAATACATGTAACTTCTGCATTTTTGTTAACATAATTTGCGAATTTATTTACGTTTATTATCAAATAAACGAATAAATTGTCAAAAATCCCGTTTAAACTGCGAATGACCACGTGGAGGGCAAACTAATTTACTCTCCGGAAGCAAGTAAGGGACCATTCCATCAATTCCGACCAAGGGCCCGAGGGCATAGGCAGATTTAATATTTCAGCCCACTCCCATGTTAAGAATAAAAATAATTCGATACATGTTATAATCTTAAAAGAATACCAAGAAATTTGTATTTAATAAAACACAAAAATGTTATTTCAGAAGTATTATAAAACTATAGATTATTCGGAGAATATCATGTTCCATTGTTCTGTTACTACGTTCACGTTTCTTACTGCAATCTGTTTACACTTGACACGAGTCGTAACGTTGTGTTTCTTGTCGTGAAGCAAGCAGTGTGGAGGTTTGGTGCACATTCGAACGGGCAACGGCGGACGGGGGGAATCAGAGAGACGGTGCCGTAGCTCTACGTGAGATCCCTTCGGAACGCTACTCAACACCCTTTTCACCCGGAGGGTCTCGCACCAGGGGCTGCCACTGAGACTCCCGTTTCTCCCTGCCCTCTACAGCGTTGGTCTCCCGCCGGGGCTTACATGTAGACAGCTCTAAGGCCCCCAAGTACAACCTTCCTCACCCGCGCCTCGAAACTACAATGATCTCCATCAAGCACCTGGAGTCGAACTCAGGCCTCCGCCGTCGCCGCCAGCTTACCAGGGCTCACGTATGAGTTCTCTCTGAATAAACTATTTAGTCACGAATGACTCCCGCTCCCTTTCCGCTGGGTAACCGTCGCCATAACGCCCGTCCCCACACCTTAAATAACACAATAAAATATATGTTAACATCGTCCATAGAAGGTTGTAAGTGATAATTTATTTATTTAGCTTAAAAACTAATTATTATTATTATTATTATTATTATTATTATCCAAATGCGTGTTTACGCTTTGTCAGAATCCCAAAAATTTATCATGGTTTTGGTACCTCATATTTGGCTATTGGTAGTGTACAATGGGAGAAAAAGGGATATTTGCAAAAACATTACCGTTCACACACACACACATTATATATGATACTCGACTTAATTACTATTACAATACTTATGTTTCATTCCTTCAAAATAAAAAGAAATCGTTTTTATTTTAAATATTGGACTTTTGAATAGTTAAATAATTGACAGTAATTTAAAAAGGATGCAATAGTTAAACAAATCATTAAATATTAAAAAAAAACATTTTCGGATGTTGTAACTGAATGTCCAGAAATTTCCGCTACAAAGTCTACCAATGAAATAATCACTAAAACTATATGATGACGCCTCATATTTCCGTTGCCTGGCACACAAGACACCTAATAATGTTCTTTTGGACATTACTTTTACTTTTCATTTCTACAAAATAATTTTTCAATAGGTTTTGGGAGTGTATACCAGAAACACTCAATGTTGTACTCCTGTTTTTTATCAATTTAAGATCCCAACCACTATCACAGTACAAAAGTGAGCGTTTGAATGAAATCGTATTCAAATCCTGTCATACAAGAGCGTCTTACGTACATCTGTCGAATAGTACCTTCAGCAGGCAATATTAAAGAAATTCATTTATTTGTCTAATGGCTGTTGACCAGTGTTGGCTGTTGTTGCTATTGCTAAATCATTTCAAGGCTCATTTACAATTTTTATTCGTATTTATTCCATAGCAGCATGATTTTCCCTCAGGTCTTCCACCCGACATTCTTATTCCTAGCCCAGAGGTAGACGCTTATCAGCTATCATTCCTTGTAACATTATCTTCTTTCCCATTTGACCTTGTCCTGCGTAGTTTCTAAAATATTCCACATCTACATGTCACTATGTTAAATCTCTTCTACTATCTCGTTTCTTCTCTTATCATTCCCACCAGTGTAACATGGTCAGGAAATTTGTCAAAACCATCTTCATCCCGTATCAGCTCACACATTTTTCTGAAATTAAGTCTCCCTGTCAGCTTAAGATATTATACACACTTCTTTCTCGCCTCTTTATTTCATATACCCCATAAGACGTTATAAAAATATCTCCCAAAATTCATATGTCCAGTCATCAACTCCATCAAATACATATTTGGGTAGAACCCTTTCTGTTTCTCTCTAAACCGAGCGTTAGTAATAATATTATTTGTGTCACGTCCATAATTTGTTTTGATCATAAAAAATAAATTGTTGAATGTTGTTGTTTACCGTAAAGAAGGACTTATTTCGATAAAATATCGAGGGCCACATTCGGTTAGTGTGCTCAAGGTTTATTCACCATTGCCTTCAACTGTAAGACAAACTTTGTACGGAAGTACATATCCACGGAGCTCTTATCAGATGATGTAACGATAGATACGACGGATACCGAACTCCCGAGATCGTAATTCAAACTATCTCTAATCGACGACCACATCGCTCGTGGGCTGCAATAGTGGCACAACTCGAAAATACGATTTTTGGACTAAGTACAGGCCTCAATGTGAAAAAATACGTTCTCTCCACAAGCAATACTGATACATTTCATTTTTTCAGTTGTGCCACTATTGCAGTCTATGAGATACATGATCTTAGAGTGATATTGTTCAGGAGAAAAGACCAACAAGTAAAAACCAACTTGAACAAAATATAAAATTTTCAAAATTGAATACGCAGTAGAATAGTATATCGGTTTATATTACAAACGCCAAATTACTCACAGAAGTTGGCTTTCAATCATTTCATACTTATTTCCATACACATCCATAGTATATAACAATATTTCATTACCTTCCACTCAGAAGTTTAAACAAGGAAAATATTTGGAAAACGAATCAAGAGGAGGCGAGACATTTTTTGCCTGCCACCGCAGGAAACAAATGATGAAGTATGGTCTTTTAATTTCGTACTTACAATATTGTAATTGAACCTTATTTATAGTTTTTAATATACAATTGAACAGGTATGTGTATCCCTACTAATATCATATTCATACAGTAAACAAAATCTACATTTCTGAACAAATCTTGATGAAACTAGACAGACGTGGCTAAAAATCCTTAGTTCATCACAATATATCATACGTAGTCATATATTTCACATTTCGTATGTAATTTAACAGTTTTTAATATAGGGTGGGAAAAAAGAAGACAAAAGAAAAGAATTATTAAAACAAAAACTTCACAAAGCGTTATCAGTGAACTCATGGTGTCTCGTGACCCGTAAGAATTAGCGCTGTTGCTTCAAACATCATAATTACTGATTGCAAGATGTGGAAAGGAGATCTACGACGATAAGTTATCCAGAAACATTAAATTTATTATTAATATTATTATTATTGTTACTGTCAGAAAACAGTTACAAACTGTGTATGACGTGGAGGGGAATAAATTAATTTACTCTCCGGAAGCAAGCAAAGGACCATACCATCAATTCCGATCAAAGCAAGGCCCTAAGGCAAAGGCAAAGGCAAAGGCGGATTTAACATTTCAGCACATTCCTAAGATAAGAATAAAAATGGTTCGGTACATATTACCATATGAAAGGATTACCAACAAATGTGTATTCAATAAAACAAAAACAAAAGTTATTTCACTATTACGTTTTATTACAAACTATAGATTTATGTTAAAATAAATCATTGTTAACAAATGGTAACTATTAAAATAACTCTAAATTATGAGTAATCATTTCAATAGACCACCGCCCCTAGGCGCTTGTACGTAAAATCGACCTCTACCCGAAGGAAAACCGGAGAAAAAACCGAGACAGGTTGGGGCCCAGAATTAGTAGCTAGAGAACATGGCGCTGCAGTAATTCGCTTTTAACAAACACAATCGTTTCATAAATATAAATGCAGGGAAGTGTTAAAACATGCATTTTCTTAAATAAAGGTTTACAAGAGTTTCGGGGGTAAGATTTACAAATTATCCGAACAATCCTCTTTTGAATATCTTTTGTTTTCGTAACAGTTTTTAATTGAGTTTCATTTAACGAAAGAGAAATCTGGGATAATGATTTTGTGATAATAAATGATATAGACACTGTTTTGTCAGTGTTTACAATGAGGCGATTTGCATGGAACCAAGTCAAGAGGTTAGACAAAACTTGTTGAGCGTTGGTGTGTTTACATGGTAAATTAGTGTCATCAGCTAAAAGAACCAATTTGCATTCTGATGTGGAGGGTGACATGTCGTTCACGAACAACAAAAAGAGTATATGACCGGGAATTGAACCTTGGGGTACTCCGCAAATATATGGTTTTGTTTATGAAAGGCAATGCTGACGTACTTTATTTTTAGTATAGGATATTTCGAGTTGCTGATACCTATCTTTTAAATAGGTAGTTATCCATTGATGTGCAAGTCCACGAATGGAAAAAAAATGCAATTTTGAAAGAAGAGTTGCGGAATCGATGAAATCGAATGCTAAGGATCAATCAAGAAAAGCACAGGATTTACATGGCCAAGAGATGTGGTAATATTGTTTAAGAAAGAAAATATGGCACTGATAGTACAAAAGGATTTCCGAAAACCGTGTTGATCGTCACAGGTAATGTTATTTTTTTACAAAAAATCTAGAAGATGATTAAAGAACTACTTTTCTAGGATTTTTGGGATAGTGGGTAGTAGAGAAATTGGTTGATAATTTCCAACATTGAGTTTGTTTCCTTTCTTGTGTAAAGGTTCCACTTAAGCTCTCTTAAATTTCTTTTTCTTAGCGTGCCTGTCCGTCTCGGGCGCTGGCGATCAACATGACTATTCTGGCTTTATCCTTTGCAATTCTTAACAATTCTTCAGAGTTTTTGTTGAACCAGGTTCTAAGGTTGTCGAGCCAGGAAATTCTCCTTCTGCCGGGAGATCTTTTTCCTTCTATTTTCCCTTGCAGGATACGTTGAAGCAGCTCATATCTTTTTTGATTCCTCATAATGTGACCAAGATATTGCAGTTTACGACACTTGATGGTGTTGATCTCTTAAATTTAATTCCGTCTAATTTACTTTAAGGAAAATTTTACTGCGTTACTTCGCTCTTCGCAGATGCGTCGACCGCCTCAAATGATTACACGGAGATTTACACCGTAACTTCATTTCAACATGTAAATTTACTCTTTTTACTTTCTGCATGTTTTTTACGGCTAGCTGATGTAGCGCGTTACCGTATGTCAAAATCACAAACATCGAAAGTATCATGAGATTTATTATTTTTTTCGTAATCTGTAGATAAGGGTGATGCAACTAAAGCTTGCTTCAAAATTTTAGTTACATTTTCAAGATCTTTTAAGCCTATAGCTCAAAATCTGTATGTTGTGGCAAGTCCCTCTAGGGGGCTAATAGTTTCTCTAGGGTGTTCTTACGGCAGTGCTTTTCTTTTCAACGTGAGTCAATAATTCAAATTGAAGTCCTGAGTTCATAAGTAAATAATTGACTTGTAAATAATTACTTTGGTTAAGTTAAGAGATTAGATTAATATGAAAGAATTTCTGCGTTAGCAGGAAGCACTCCTGTAGTATGGGAGCCCGATGCGATAAAAATTACCTATAAAACATAGACCTAAAAATTCCCGCGTGAGTAGCAACGACAGGGAGTAGTAGAAAACTGCTCGTGAGGAAGCGAAAAAATTCTTACTAACCCTTTAAAAGCCACCCTTAAGGCGCAACCCGCTCGCGGTTTATGGTAATTTGTTGCAAGACTGTTAGCTTTCTGAGAAAAATATCTAATATGACAAAATAATACTCATTAAATTTCCCACAAAAAAGTTATAAACCATAGTGATTTTGAAAACAACTCAATTACACATAATTTTTTCTAAAGAAATGATTTTGCCTTAGAGACTTCGAGGGACTTATGAATGCGGATACAGTGATTTACACAACTAAATTTCTTCTTCAATATGTACTTTGGTAGAAAAATCCTTGCAACGTATGCTGGAATTTTTAAGTCTTTGTTTTACGGGTGATCTTATTTTGCATTGGGCTGGACTACTGGAGCCATCGTGTAGCTTTACCTTTTACCTTTATTTGTTTGCACGTATCGCAATTATCCGCACTAAAAATTGTTCCTTCATGACTACATGAAAACTGAGAAAAAGATGAATAATCTGGACGCGCGTATTGTGTCATGCAAGACTACCAAAAACTTTGCTATGTGGGTAGAGCTTTAGAAGCAACTACCCAAATATTATGCAATTTGCTTGCGTGAATTTCCTTTTTTTTGTTCGGAGAACTGCTCTTTCAAAATTGCCATTGACAATTGTGTTACGCATTCCGAATCTTAGTTAACGCAGTTAGTCCACGTATTTCCTGTTGCGTATATTTTGCAAACGTTTACTCCCATTTACGTTACGGCATTACCTTCTGGGGTAATTCCGGTCAGAGTATTCAAACTTTCAGAATTCAGAAGAGGATAGTTCGGATAATTTGTAAATCTCACCCCCGAAACTCTTGTAAACCTTTATTCAAGGAATTAAATATCTTAACACTTCCCTGCATTTATATTTATGAAACGGTCGTGTTTGTTAAGACCGAATTACTGAAGCACCACCCTTGCTTTATACGAAACAGTCTCGTTCACGAACACTATACACGCAATAGTAGTAATATTCATCGCCCTAGAGTGTCAACCACTCTTTGCCAAAAGGGACCATACCATTCGGGAATCGTTCTATATAATTCCCTGCCCAAGAATATAAAAGATATTATGAAATTGAATATCTTCAAATCCGCGGTTAAAAACTACCTCCTGCACCAGTGCTTCTACACTGTAAAAGAATTTATTGATTTTAACAAAAGTTAAATTCGTCTTGTGCTTTATCACGCCATTGCTGTAGTACTTTTTAAACAACTTATAACAATTTCAAAAACTATTTTCTTGCATGATTGTGTTGTCTTATGGCTCATATTAATTTAGTTTTATGTGTACTCAACATTGGCACGTTTGTGTACATAAATTCTGTAGCCCCATCCTGGCCCGGGTTTTTCTCCGGTTTTCCTTCGGGTAGAGGCGGATTTATCATACAGGTTCTCTAGGCTTTGTCTAGGGGCGGGTCTATTGTAACAATAAATCGTGAATTTAGTGTTATTTCAATTTTTAAGCACTATACTCAGAATAATCTATAGTTCGATAATAACTTACATGTAATTTTTTGCTTAAAATTACAAACATATTGACATTCTATTAGTATTATAACTCGCAGCTAACTTTTTATCTTATCTAGGAATTTTTGCTGAATTTTTTGAATCCGCCTCTGCCTTAGGGCCCTTGATCGGAATTGATGGGATGGTCCCTTGCTTGCTTCCGGAGAGTAAATTAGTTTTTTTTTCCTCCACGTGGTCATACGCAGTTTGTACTGTTTTTTGACAATAAATTTATTTATTTATTATTTACATATGTTATTCATCATTATATAAGAGAATGGGTGTATAATGAAATAATAACAGGTTTTGTTTCCTTGAAACATTCAAAGATTATACGAATTTTATTAAATGAAACATACCAGATAAAAACATCAAGTGAAGAAAATCAACTTCAAAGAAAAAAGGAAAATTTAGAACCTTGAAATGCAAGCCTGTTTCGTCACAAATAATTCAAACCTATCAATTCAAACACATTGTTTTTTTATGTCCTTATATTAGTAGTATGTATAAGCACAACTAGTTTGACTAACAATGCATTTTTTTCTTTTTACATTTGCACTTTTGTGAGAAAATCAATATTTTCTTTCACCAATAGTTTTTGAGATCTTTTTGGAAATAATTTTATATTATTACTTTTTTTAAATTTCTTCTGGAGTCATGTTTCATATTCTTGGGCCCGAAAATGCATAACATTTTGTAAAAAAAATAGAGAAATTTATGAAGTAGCTTATCAAGTTTTGGTGGTTGGAAAATGAAATTCTTATGTATTTTCTAGTTTTCAAATTTTCTAAAGTTTTCATTAAATAATACATAATTTTCACATCGTCTAAAAATTTCATCTTTTCATGGTCGTAATGAAGTATATATTTTGTTCACGCAATCTTCTTTGGCAAGAAAGATAATGAAAATAAGAGCTTTTGTAGCCGACACTAACTAAACTACTAAATAAAGAATACTAAAAAAAACTACCACTAAGTAAATTTAAATTTTGTACTGGCAAAGTTTACAAGCAGGTTTTGTGGTTGGATTTCTGTAGTTAATATGCGAGATTTTGACGACAACTAGAGTACATGGAGATCGCCGTATGCATCAGTAGTCGACAGGGTGTAGACCTCTGAAAACTTGGAATAAAACTTGGATTGGCGCTCCGGTAGTAGACACCCTCTCACACCTTATTAATCACAGAAATATAACTAACATAGCTGCAATCTTTAAAAAAAATCCTCTTTATGAATATATACAAACATCTTGGATAATAATATTTCCATGAAAAATCAAAGTTAATCTAATCTCTCGTAGTGGCAACACGTATTTCCATGACAGTTCGTGCTAATTATAAGATACCCCTTATTTTCGCCAAAAACTAAAAACTATCGCCCTTGATCGGAATTGATGGGATGGTCCCTTGCTTGCTTCCGGAGAGTAAATTAGTTTTTTTCCCTCCACGTGGTCATACGCAGTTTGTACTGTTTTTTGACAATAAATTTATTATTTATTTATTATTATATAAAGCCTCTTTTCTGAAAAGGCATTGAATATTGTGTCAAAATTAAAAGCAGCGGGGAAAGTACTCTAAAACATTATTAATGTGATAGGAAACCCGAAAAATCGAGCACTAGTGCATTTACAGAACAGTGGAATTGCGGAGTGTAACTCTGGATAACCCTTGAGTTAAGACAATGTGAAAATAAAAATATGAGAGTGAGAATTTAAAGTAGTCCCCTTGCTACTTCTCCGCGCAGAATCCGCATAGCTTTAAATATTTAGCGAAGAGCATTGAAAAGGCGTTCAATATGTATGTAAAGAGAAGAGAAGAATCGATTTCTCGAAGTTCTTTCAAGGTCAAAAATTATTCTTTTCACAGCATCTCCGACGAAAGTACTCGTTTTTTTCAATACATCCTGTAGCACAACACAGCTGGGAATCGAACACTTAATCGGAGGTCAGACAGAGGAAACCTCAATATCGTGTGAATATAATAAAATCCCTACCTTTTATTTAAAGTTTGAACGTTCCAAATTTTTTAGTGATATCTCCTAAATGACAGTTTTTTCATAATGTTTTAACGAACATTTTAAAATAACCTACTTCTTTAAATTTTTATTAGATTCTTCCCTATGAATCAATAAAGCTGATCATCTTTTCTTAGTCTCTTCCCATTTTTGTATAGAGACTACTCTGAATGGTGATGTAAATGACTAATTCGTTGTGAGTAGTTAATACGATCATATATCCTTTTAGGGTATCTCATATAAAAATGAATATAATTATAGTGATGGTCCGTTGTTTGGCTAAATAGCATTAATCATAAAACCACTCTCACAAAATTGTGTAGATGAATCATCTCAAAATCTGCTACATTATAACAAATTTAAAAGTGGTTTGCAAGTTCTCGAATACAAATCAATAAAAAATGTCAAATGTCACGTGAATATACGTTACACAAGGACATACGAGTAAGTATACCGGGGTTTTCTCCGGTTTTCCTTCGGATAGAAGCCTCTTTTCTGAAAAGGTTTGAATATTGTGTCAAAATTAAAAGCAGCGGGTAAAGTACTCTAAAACCTTATTAATGTGATAGAAAACCTTATACAGGTTCTCTAGGCTTTGTCTAGGGGCGTGTTTATTGTAACAATAAATCGTGAATTTTGTGTTATTTCAATTCTTATGATTTTTAAACACTGTACTCGGTGTAATCTATAGTTCGATTATAATTTGTACATGTAAAATAATTTTTTTGCGTTAAATTACAAACATAGACATTCTATTAGTATTATTACTCGTAGATAACTTTTTATCTTATCTAGGAGTTTTTGCTGAATCCGCCTCTGCCCTAGGACCCTTGATGGGATGGTCCCTTGCTTGCTTCCGGAGAGTAAATTAGTTTATTGTCCTCCACGTTGTCATACGCAGTTTGTACCGCTTTTTTGACCATAAATTTAAGTTTGTACGTCATCTTGAATTCAGATGTGTTCACATCCATAAACATGTCAAGGGTACGTGATCAGGAATGGTAACGGAAGTGAGGGCTGCACTTTTTAAAGAAGGTCAAATTGTTATAATTCACGGAGCTCTACGTACACTTTAGGGTTGTCCGAGGTAACAAATTTTACAGTGATATCAAGAAAAAAAGTCACTTGGCTCATTTATTTGAAAAG
The DNA here is from genome assembly GCA_002313205.1 of Laupala kohalensis. Taxonomy (NCBI): domain Eukaryota; kingdom Metazoa; phylum Arthropoda; class Insecta; order Orthoptera; family Trigonidiidae; genus Laupala; species Laupala kohalensis. The sequence goes on along the minus strand of NNCF01126349.1, from coordinate 1,099,818 downwards.
AATTGACTACTTGAGTCCTCACAAATGACTGCTCCGGCGCGTCTCGTACGTAATAAACAATATTCAAAGAGAATTGTATGCGAGTTACGAGATGCTCAACTGTATATTACGATAACTATTCATAACTTTGCTTCTGTACTGTTTTCATTTAATAATAATTTATTAGACTGCTAGTGAGCAATGCTCGGTGGCAGATAGAAAAGAATACATATATAATACAATAATACGAGGTTAAAAACCAAATCACACATATATATATAAAATACACACAAAAATGGAATAAAATGCTTAGAAAATTACTACACATGGTTACAACGAGAAAGAAATTAGATTAAGAAATTAATTATCTACATGAGACTCATGTGTGTGTATATTCACATACGTACACAAATACATTTTTGCTTACAAACAGTTACAGAAACAGACTCATACATACAAACAAGCTCAATATACACACACATGTCATTGGTCCTCCTACATCCTTAAACGTAAAAGTAATTGCTATAACATAATTAAAATTAATTAATAACTATAAAAAATAAATCCAAAACAAGGTTGCTGTGAATGATTATGTACACTTCACTACACATCACTACTAATATTAACTCTGAGCATTTTCTCTACCCTTAGACTCCAATCACCTCACTATAATCCTATTTCACAGCACTTCACATATGATCCTATTTCGACGAAGCAAGAAGACGATTGCGGAAACATTTTACTCTTTTAGGTAAATTGGAAAGTGTTGCTGCAGGTAAGTTATTCCAGTCTACAATGGTTCCATTCACGAAGGAGTATTTACCAATAACCGTTTTCTGTTTCCTACATTTTCATTTACGCATGTGGTTGGCGCGACTAATTGAATTCGATTTGTGCAGCCTAGCGTTCACTGATTTCCACGCAGGCTCTCCCATGTAGGTTTTAAAGAGAGCACAAAGACGTGCTAACTTTCTTCGATTGGAAAGTGTGCCCCACTCTAAATTAATATTACGAGTGTTGTCCCTACCAAAATTCGCGGCCTTTCTTTGTATTTGATGTAATTCGTTGATCTGACCCTGCCTATACCGATCACAACAAGCAGCTCCTTACACCAGTATAGTTAAATACACAACTAATGAAGTGTATGCCAAGTTCTAGATTTCGAGTTCCCTTTTCTATGTACGCGTCTTACGAAAGTTGAGCGCTCTCCAAGCTTTCTGCGTTGTGTATTTAACATGTTGTCCAATTTAAGTCACGAGAAATTATAACACCTAAGTATTTACAGCATGAAACTTCAGGAATAATCTGATGATTTAATGAATAGTTCAGAGCAGGTTTAATTTTTGATCTAAAAAAACCAAGATCTACTTTTTAGAGGGTTTATTTTCATTTTATTCGTATCAGCCCTTTTCCACAATTCGTTTAGATCGCATTGTATCATACTTCGGTCTTTAATATTCCAATATATAATAGTTATCTGCAAATAAACGAACTATCGAATTAATGTGCTCTGATGTATCATTAATATATGCAAGGAAAAAAATTGGATCTAAAACGCTTCCCTGTGGTACTCCCGATGTCACCGCGCTTTCTTTAGAGGAGCACCCATCTATTCTAATTTATTGTGAACAATTCCAGAGAAATTCACAAATCCATTTGACAACAAGCGGTTCAATTTCTGACTTCGCGATTTTTGCAAGAAGACGGTCATGTGTCACTAAATCGAACGCTTTTGATAAATCAATAACTATTCCATCAGTTCTACCCCCTCGTCAAGTGACTATTAAGTCCTGGAAAACAGAAATAAGTAGTCTCTCACATGAGTACCCGGATTTAAAACCTCATTGGGCAGGATGTAGAAAATTATTTTTCTCCCAGGTATTTTTCAAATAATCTGCAATAATATGTTCCATCTGTTTACATACTACAGAGGTTAAGCTAATTGGTCGATAATTAGTAAATAATGAGCGATCACCTCCTTTGTGAGTTGGTACCACGATAGCCTTTTTCCAGTTCCGTGGTAATGAAGAATTATTTAATGTAATACCAAAAAGCCTGGTTAGGTACGGTATCATGGCTTCCCCACCTAGTTTAAGTATATCCCCTGGAATTTTGTCGTGACCGATTGATTTTTTATTCTTAATCTTAGAAATTCGCTGTCGCAGCATCCTAGTATTTAGAACAAAAGTATTTAAATGGAAATTATTTGTCAAATTTAAACTGTCTTTTAAAGGAAATACCAAAAACCGACGAATAATATGAATTAAAAACATTGGCTTTATCCTGAGATTCTGCGTAGATTACACCGTTGTTTTCATTAGCGGTTGTGCTTTCTTTATTTCCTATCCGTCCTTTCAGGAACTTATAAAATTACGACCTACAGTTGTCTTTATTTTGGGCAATTTTGTGTAGAAAATATTATTTAGCATTTTTCTTTGCTATTAATATGTGTTTAAAGAGTACCTTGTAATTATTTTGGTAGTCAGTCCCTTTCTTTCGATTTGTATACGCTTTTCTTACTTTGGCTTTCAAACGTCTAATGTATAGCATATAGTATTCAGGGTCAAGTTAGTGTTTTAGTTTTCTATGGGGAACAACTTTTTCAATGCTCTTGAATATTATATAATTAAAGTTTAACCAAAATTCTTTCACGGAGCTTCCCGTACCAGCCCATCTGGCGTAATTCTGACGTAGAAAAAACAGGAAATCAGGTACGTTTGTTTTATTATATTGATAAATTATTCTTTCCTGTGGTCTAGATACTTGGGAATTAGCTAAGTGTTCTTCTAAGATAACCGCCCGGTGGTCACTTATGCCGTGGACGGTGTCGTTAGCTCATCCTCCGGTAGTACAAGGAAAACATCGAGAATAACGTCTCCTCTTCTCCGTTGCTTCACTACCTGGTAATAGCCACAATGCCAAACAAGATTGTTTACTAATGATTGCTCATTGCAAATGGTATCTGAATCACTCTCCCACTCAACATGTGGTAAGTTAAGGTCCCCGTCGAAAATACTATTTCTTGTTATATTTGAATTGAGACCCATTTTATTAACTAATTTTTCTATCACGCGCATATCACCACTTGGAGCTGTATATATTCCTGCAATTTCTAGAGTTTTAGCTGAATAACCTTCAATTTCAACACACATTAATTCGTGAACTTCATCTACCCAACTCACAGAGCACGATAAACTGTTTTTCACACAAATAAAAACTCCACCCCATGACTCACACGAAACCGAATAATCTGAACGAAATATTTCTATATTTTCACATCCTCCGATAGCCATGACTCCATACTAATAATAATATCTGGTTAATAAATATTAACTAAATTGGAAAAATTTAACTTTTCGTTGTTAATACTTCTACAATTCATCTGCAGCAACACTAACGAATCACCCTTGTTAACCGGTCGACGAATTTCGTTTTCTCCTTCACCGCCGTCGCCTTCCCTTGCACCATCACCACAGCCATTGCCTTCCCCCGGTGACGCCTCCGACCGGTGTACAAACTACTTCTACTAACCCCTCCACGTGGGCCAAGTTGTTGGTAAACCCAGCTAACCGACCCACCTACTAACAATGACCTACCACCCAACTGCTAACTCCTACTGCTCCATGTAGATAAGCTTCAATAGCACTGCTACATTTCCCATTCACAAATACAATAAAAAAACAAAAAAAAAAACCTCAGGGCACTGCACCCTACTCCCAACAGTTAAAACCCTGAGAAATTCTTTCCGCCTTCTGCCGCCAGTTCCTGGAAAACTCCGACAACCACCACCACCACCACCTTTCCAACCCTCCTTCACTTTCCATATAATGACCTCCGTTCGGCGTGCTCTGCGCACTTGCCAAAAGTTTTTCCTCAATAACCAGGTATGTAATTTTGTCGGTTTGCTCACTCTGTATTTGTTTTCTTCCAATCCTTTTTTATCGTTCTTTTCTTTATTTCAATAATTTTTACACTTCTTTCGATACTGTTTTTACAGCTCAATTATTGTATACTTTCATGTTATGCTTTTGTTTCAATTATTATCATTTTCAAGTATATATTTTCAGTGTACGTTACTGACGATGGCTGCTATGCTGTCGAAAAATCTTTATAACATTAAAACAATGAGCAACATACAAACGACGTTTAATTTATCATTAAATGGTGCAGTTGCGCTGCCGGCGTTGAGTCTTGCCTCGGAAGCGAAAATTAGTCTGGCACGGCTGCCAGCGAGTGGGTTCGTTCGACCCGTGATTCCGAGATTAACAAAAACACTTCCAATGTTATCTCAGAGTGTGGCCATCATTGGGGTTTGAGAGGTGTAAACAGCCGTTCTCTCATGGGTAGAGTGGGAAGGAAAAATCTTGTAAAAATATTTAATTGATAAAAATAGGTTTAATCCATAGATTTCGGGACCTTTTGAGAGGTAAACAGTGACATGATGCCATTTAGTACAAGTTCAGTACATATGGGGATTAAATGCCCCTTACTAAGGGTTAAGTTGTGAGCTAGGCTAATTGGTGACATTTCGATTAATTTTTTCTATCATGAACAACTTTACGTTGCTTCTCAAGGGTGGTTTCATCCAAGGATTTATTCATTCTTGCTGCTGAAGGTAAAACTCAAAATGGTGTATACAATCAAGTTCTGTATTAAATTTTTATTATTATGAATTTGTAAAATTAGGGTATTTAACTTATGCCGGGCAATCACCTAGTTAACTAATTATAATCTCAAGTACTATTTTAAAAGTACAACTCAATACAGGAAGTTGAGTGTGCCCGGGAGACAGTTTGGACGGTGAAGCAATGTAGTAAAAGCTCCAAAACCACCACGGAATTATAACCATTGAACAATTTCAATAGTAGAAATCTCTTAGATTGCGGTGAACCTCACCGCCAGGTAACAGATTAAACATGTTACGTCGAATGAAAACGGGAGACGCGACCGGGGATCGAACCCGGGACCTTGAGCTTTGCGCGCTCATGCGCCTACCGGCTGCGCCATCCCGCTCGCNTTTGGGTTTCACAAGTTGAATGAGAATGGTAGACGGGCACGGGTAGCGAGCGGGATGGCGCAGTCGGTAGGCGCATGAGCGCGCAAAGCTCAAGGTCCCGGGTTCGATCGCCGGTCCCGTCTCCCATTTTCATTCGACGTAACATGTTTAACTTCAATAGTGTTTATTGTTAAGTTCATTGCCTGTGACATATTCAAGCAGGATCCTTGTTCCTAAGAACTCTACCAACAAAATCTGGGTTATCCTCCCTCTGATTGGTTTTCCATCGATCCGTGACATAGCATATAATATATATGGCCTATAGCTACGTAGTATAATGACAATATTACATGGCAACATTAAGTTTAAAAAATGTAGGTTATAATTATTATAAAACTTCAAAAAATAAAGTTTTATACTCATGACTATAATATGTTTATACTTATTGATCGTATTACACTCCCATGTATTTACAAACAGACTTGAATGTTTTGTGACATGTACTATTGGCGTTGTTCGACGAATATAAAGTCAGTTCGGCAAGGAAGATTACCAAGGAAGGCGGTTCCTTTGTCTTGGACAGGGGTTGGAAGGTCAATTGGCACTCACTTCGATTAACCACCCACCCTCGAATATTTGACTATCATTGCCAATAGCGGAGCGGCCACACAACTGGCCAATGATCAACTTTGCAAGGAATTTGGCGATCTCCATGTGTATGGTCTAGTCCAGGGGTCGGCAACCTATGACCCGAGGGTCACCAAGCGACCCACTTTATTTCCGAAAATAAAGTATAATATATAAAAATAAATTATAAAACAAACATGAAACAAATCCATTGATATCGAAGTTTTGACGAAGCCATTGACGTTTATAAATAAAGTTCATTCAACTATGTTTGTAATTATTTTCTTAATAAAATATATCTTATTATTTACTAAAAGACTGTTTTAATACGACAATATCTCTGACCCAAACGTCTCTTTAATACTAACATTTTGGTTGATTTTGACCCGCGGCCAAAAAAAGGTTGCCGTCCCCTAGTCTAGTCTTTACGTCAAGGACAAACATGTTGCTGCCTAGTTCAATGCCACTGTGGGGGCGAGCAACAGGGTGTGTGGAAGGAAACAATACCCATTCGTCACTCCTTTCAAAAATTCCTTTCTTTTCAGCCGTTCCACGTGACCACGAAACACTCCTTTGTTGAGCTTACCACTCAAGCATTCCATCCTGATGCTTGTCAAAGGCTCAAGAGTGTACGACTTTGGAACAGTCATATAATTTCAACTTATGAAATTTACTACTTGAATGTACTAGCAGAATGTACTACGAACTAATCGTGGAATGAAATCTTACAAGAACTTAAAAGAAGACATTTTACTGAGCCTAGACGGCATTTTACATTGTTGCTAGTGCCATCTTTCTTGAACGACTACGTAGTTATGTTAAATGATCCATATATTCTCGGAATGTCTCACAGAATAAAAGGGAGATAATAGTATCACTATGAATGGTAGGTCTACGCGAGGAAATACAGCATTTCATATCGAAATTCTTACAGCATTTCATATCGATATAGGGCTTCCAATGAGGGATGAGTGGGAAATTGCACAATGGCACGACATTTTTTTTTGACATTACTATGGTAACGATAAATATATTATACGGAATTACTAATGAAAAGCACAGGTTCAAGAAATATGCCTCAAAATCATACACGTAGAAGGAATCGGGTAAAGATAAATGCGTAAATTTCTTACATGAAATTTCCCGCAGAATTTGTATATACCCACATTTTGTCGGATTCAGAATTCCTACGGTGGGAATTCACAAAAAAGCAATGATTAAGTGATGCATTAAATGTCTCATTTTCAGTTTTATAGAATTATCGACACCAAAGGAAATTTTTGTTTTCATATTCAGTTTTTCTTAGTATATTCAGTATTTAAAAATTTTTTCGATTATTTTAATTTGCTGCCAAAGGAAGTATCACATCAAACGGTTATAAACGTATTTGGATTCATAGAATTTTCAATTATATAAATGTCTTCTTAAATCTTATTAAGAGAAATTAAAGTTCGAGAGATACATCTTTATGAGAGAAGTATTGAGAATCATTTTTTATTGACCAAAATGAAAAAAGAAAATCGCTGACCACATCTTCAGAATTTGGGTGAGTACTTGCATTGAGACAAATCGATGAAAATATTTTGAACCAGCCCGTACAACCCTGGCCCATTAGACGTGAAATCGCCCTTATCACTTTGTGTGATATCACTAAGCTCAACATCTAATACTCAACAACAGGTTCATTGCTCTGCTTTTTATCTCTCATCTTACCACAAATGTTACGCGCATTTCTCAAGGACTTTCATTCCGTCACTGCCATTATTCAATTCTCGAGAATGCAAACGGAGATAAAGTTCCACTAATCAATATTCAAATAATAAATTTAAAAGGAGGATATCTTATGAGGCGATGTACTGATATCAAATTTGCATGATGAAACCCATATACATTCCTTATTCATATGAGAAATACACACAGATTCACACAAAATTAGCATACATTGTTGCTTATGATGGCACTGTGCATACGTCGTTGATACGACGAATGTTCTATTATACAATTTTGATAATAGCACACATTTTTGTAATAGAATAGGAATAGTAAATTGGAATGTACTTCAGTATAGAACTTAGAAAGCAAGGATATCAATTGAAAAGATTTTTAACGGACTTAGTGAATAATGTCGTATGAAACTTTGAATATGATAAATGCATTTTCAAAACTAAATATTCCAGTTAGAAAATAAAAATGAAATAGTAGTAGAATATTAATAAACTAACTCCGTAAAAAAATATAGTTCGAAGCAGCACAATCTTTATTTGAGTTATTTAAATTAGTGAAATTTATACAAAAGTGCAAAATTTACATATATATTTAAAGTTGGGAACTTGAAATTTTGAGAGGATTGTTTTCGTATTGTGGAAGACCCGTAAAGCCTTGTTCCAACGGCTTGTGATAAGACTGTCCTAGGGTCCGACCAATAGAGCACTCTCAATTACGTCATCTCCCCACCACTTCACTACAAACTTGAAGGGAAATTGAACGCTTCACTTGAATATGATAAATGCATATTGCTTCACTTGAAACGAGAACCTACTCAATTGGACTAATTACGTCCAGTTACTTTGTCTTAACCAATCGGCTCCTTATTTCCCCTCACATCGCTTAGTTCCTCAGCCCCGTACAGAAGGCTGTGATTCGTATAGAAGGCCATTGCAAAAGCCCTTGATTGTACATGAGGACATCGAAAACATTCCGCCCCGGGCCTCATTAGTTCTAGGTACGCTATTGACGAGGTGTGTTACAACAAGGAAAATGTATACATTGAAGAAATTTACATATTTGAACCGACTCCTATCTAGGTGACTGACGAAGGCGGAAGCCGAGACTATTTATTCAAATATGTGAGTGCTTTATTTTCTATTCTTTTCATTAACTTGAAACCTTTTTAATTTACAGAAGACAGTAGTGTCGCTTTATATTCAAGATTTACGTATGTGTGCGGGTGTCTTCCTTCATTTCCCCAGTTTTCAAACAGCACACATTCCGATTCAGTGTTGACCATCCAGTTTACATGTTTAAGTTTCTTTTTTGCGTGCTTCGTTTCACAACCGTTTTGACAAAAGAATGACAAGCAATTTCAACAGCTATCAATAGAGATTCAAGAAAGATTATGTACTCGCGTATTAAAAACCAGACGCGAGGGAAATCGTGAGAACTCTGTCAGTATGAAGGTGGGCATTGCAAGACCCGGCGGAGGCGTGCTCTACTCTAATCGAGTCATTTGGCCCAGCATTGACCAATGTATCGTTGGATTTGAAGTTGAGTCAACTCTCGATTACATGACGTAGAGACCCAGGCCAGGTGGATGTTGTGTTCAGGCTTGAAGAGTCAAGGTGGGTGGTCTTGGGTTCGAGTCCCGGTCCTTCGCAATTTTCACCTGGTCGAGTATGAAGAGTGTCAGAGTAGGTGGTCTTGGGTTCGAGTCCCGGTCCTTCGCAATTTTCACCTGGTCGCATGCATATCGTAGAGTTGAGGACACCAAACGATTCTCGAGACTTTCATTGCATGAGCTCTACAATCGTGGAATACGTTAAGAGTACGAATGCATATACTCACATGAAGAAGAGTCCACGGCGACACCCTTTGTGCTCGTTGTAAAGCGCCCAGGCATCAGGCAGCACATGGCGGGGTCGAGGGCCCTCCAAAGCAAATATCCGTCGCATCGCCTCTGCATCGCTCACGAATACCCCTACACAAACAAACATCAATTTATCTTATATCTGCGAAGTAAATTCTTTTAAGAAAATCTGTTTCATCCGTCATAGTTGACAAATAGTCAAAAATAAGGTACACCTCCCAAAAATGAGTTACAAAGAATTTCTTTTTTGTACTTCGAACTTACTAAGGAATCGTAACAGGTAACATGTCGAAATGAGTCCCGAGTTTTTTGAATAAAGTGCCCACAATAGTAAGTACACAGATAAAACATTAGCTGCAGAGACGCAAAGGAATTGAAAATATGAAACGAAACTACTCGTTTTTCCAAGCCTCACCCTTTCACTACCAGGACAAGAAACTTGTTTCTTCTTCTCTCGCTTTCACGGTTTGGTTTCTCGCCTTTAATACTAGACAAAATTCTCATTAAAGAGTATTCAGCCAATTTATTCCACCAGTCTAAAAAATTCAACTGACAGTAACATTTTAGTCTAAACTCGATTTTTCCCGGAGCATGAGCCCTTTGAAATCACGAAAATATGAAATGGTAACATGGCGCAAAAGACGATGACGATCAATTTGGCACTAATTCATGCATCGCTTCATCCGACGTATTAAAAGCACTATCACATGAGTCACAAGTGACCAATGAGTGGACGAGGCAGTCAAATAACATTATCTAAACAGGAGATTATTACACTACGGCTACTAGTTACTGACGGCGGCTGAGCTCAACCAAAGTCGATGCAGTCGACTTTTATGCAACCAGTTTAATTTGACGACCTCAGCCACCGTTGGTCACAGGTGTCCGACAAGATGTAGCCGATTACAAGTGTTCTAGTGTAATGACCTCTTTAAACTTTTATTGTCAAAAAAGCAGTTGCAAAGCGCGTGTGACCACGTGGGGGACAATAAAATAAGTTACTCTCCGGAAACAAGCAAGAGACCATCCCATCAATTCCGATTAAGGGCACATGGGTAGTGGCGGCTATAATATTTATAAAAGAAATTATTTAATAAATACGTACTATTATCCGTTTATTATTCCAAAGTAAATTGAAGATATTTGTACAGTAAAAATTCGAGATTAATAAAATAAAGGTATTAATAACATTTCCGCCCAAGGAAAATCCGCTACTACCCGGAGAAAAACCGGAGAAAAAACCGAGCCATTCACTATACACTGCTTGACGACCTCGGTCACTAGTGGCCTATGATAGTGTACTATATAGAAATTATTTATTTTCTTAATGTCCCTGTCAACCAAAATATTATATTTTGTGGTCTGAAATGAGACTGCACATGTAAATTAAGGAAGTGTTGAGGACTGCTACACTGCTTGACGACCTCGGTCACTAGTGGCCTATGATAGTGTACTATATAGAAATTATTTATTTTCTTAATGTCCCTGTCAACCAAAATATTATATTTTGTGGTCTGAAATGAGACTGCACATGTAAATTAAGGAAGTGTTAACTTATTTGTGTCGTTTGAGAGTTGAGGTGGTGTCAATTCTCCTCAACCCCTACCTTCCACGCACTCCACTGCCAACGAACGCCATTGTCTGTATTCTCAAAAGACTGAAATACTTCCATTACGTAATTTTCATCTAAGGCAAGCTCAGTCATACAGATTTTAACACACAATTGAATCGAAATTTAAGAACCCAGTTTTTTCTTCTGCTCTACAATACTTTTTTCTTGAGCTTGTAGTCCACTTAGAGGAGTGACTAAGCAACCCCAGACGCTTATGTCGTATGGTTATTCTAGAGAATAAAGGGGATCGGGTCAGTGTAATGCACTCGTGGGACACCTCATGGTGCAAGATATGATGAAAATACCTCTACCATACCTGTATTTGAACCCACCAGAACCTTTGGAATCATCGGTGACTTCTGCCTCAAAACGATTGATCCATCAGGGTGGTAATAAGTGTATATACCTGGACATTTTGAGGCAAAGGTTACAGTTCAAGGAAAATAATGGGTTTCGGTTACAGTTACGATAAGCAACAGTTAAGCATCAATGCTTGTGTAGGCGTTTTTGGTAACCAGAACCTTGCACTATTCGTTTTGCCACACTTTAATGAACACGTATATGAAAACAAAGAAAAAGAAAAATTATGATTTATTCTATCAAAATAATTACAAAACACAATATAAATAGTAGTCTTAGGAATATCTGACCCCAATTGCTGGTAGTAATGGTCAGTAAGGAAATGTATATTAACATAAAACAAAATCAAAGTAACCTTAATTATTATTATTAAATTGGAGTTTAATAATATAAAATCTCAGTGGCGTTTGACCTATTCTAATTTAATTATTCATTTAACGACAAGAACAATAACATACTATCAAGGTACAATTTTTAAGACTACTTTACAATTCCTGGAATTCCGGCAGAACACTGCCTCATTAGCTGGAGAATGAGCCACATGTAGAAATATGACAGGTTATGTGGCCAATGCATGATGACGAACAATGATAAGAATGTGGTGCTTCAACACCTCAACATCTTTCCTAGGAGATGAATAGGACAAGGAGGCCTGATGCCTGGCCTCAATCACCGGATTTACACCTCCTTCATTATGTCTTGTCGGAGCATCTGAAGATGTGCGTGCTGAACCCATCGACTTAAATATGATACAGACCCAGTGGTCGTATGTAATTGTCTGAAGAGGAAAACGAGGTTTGGTATGTGTCTCTCTAGCGCATCGACTTGGGTGGGAGAACTATATTCCCCTCTCTGACTGCTGCACACAAGTCATTGCGTTTCTTCCCTCCTTTCTCCTTCCAAGCGGCTGTGCGAGTGAGAGAGCGATACCTCTCAGTACCTTTTGTCTCATGTTATCACGGACAATCCACAGCAGAGACCGTTGAGTCTATTTTATATTTAAGTCTATGGCTGAACCAAATGATGATGTACAGACCCTTGAACAGTGAACCTGTGTAGCCCATCACGTTTTTCCGCAATGCAACATGGAACACTCGGAAGTGACGTATGATGCGACGAGTGAACGCTTGCATTGCAACCTATGATGACCACTCATTGTCATCTTTCGTCAAATATTCTGAACTGCACTAAGATTCATGTAAAAGGAGAAGCCACAGATCACCCTAACAAAGGCAATCTTGATAGGGAAAACTTGTAGTTTTTACTTGCTTCATTTATTGTGGTACCCAGGAACTATTGAAGTGATACACAACGTTACTACCATACCTATTGGAAATAACTGCGTTGAACCAATCACGAAGCCATTATGTAATTTGCTTTATGTAACCAAGCTAATTTGAAAAAAAACAAAAAACACTTGACTTCGTGGCCAACTTTCTTTCGTGATTTTCTCCTCAAATCACTAGGTGACATCTTATGGCGCATTACACCAGTGGCGGATCTGTGTGCGCGAGGGGTGGAAGGCTAAGGAGTCTACATTGGACCTAAACTCTCAACAGATACAATTGAAATTGATGAAAGGCATACTTTGTAGAAGTTTTACCAGATTTTTCGCGCACTAAATTTATATGTTATAAGCAAACGTAATACAAATTTCTATTATCATTTCTGCGTATTACATGCACTGGTTGAAGTGACTCGCAACACTTCATTCAGTATTCAATGCATGCTAAGCACTACAATACTTGTTTAAGCAAAGCGACGTAACCCCATTGCCAACAGCACAACTCACGGCTAGCCTCCAATGTTATAAACGCTTTGAGGAGGCAGTAGGCGACGTCTTTCTTCATGGGAACTTTACCTGCTTCACAGAGAATTGGATATTCTTGAGACATTCGAAACTTGTCTTTTCTGCATGTCTCATGTCGGCATGCGGATTTCTATTTATTTAGAGAATGCCGTTATTCCTTCTATACGTTGTATGGTCTCCATGAACGTAGTAAGCTGTTTGTTATCTCACTAGTATAGCCTTTATTTATTGGTACTCGGATTAAGAAGTAGACTTCTTCAAGACAGTTGTTATCCTAAACAAAACTCTTGATTGGGATTTTATTTTATAATTTTTATATATTTGTTAGTTATGTCTACATTAATATGTTTTCATGAATTAGTTGGTTCGAATCTTTATAAAATTCTGATTTGGTCATGAAACCCAAATCCTTTAATATGTATTCGCTATTTAAAACAATACATTTGGTCACTATTTAATAAGTAGTTAATGATCTATTTGATGAGTTGATGTACTTTATTTAAACATAACATGTACAAAATTTGTGTTGTAAAATAATAATTTTCAAACAGAAATGCTCTCCAGTTCCCTCCCCGGTTAGCCTTCCATTTGATTACGGTCTAGATTCGCCGTTGCCTGACACTAACCTCAGAAAACAACTGCTTACAAACCCGCAGAGCGGTTCCCGATGTGGCAGTTTCCCTATGACTTTCAGATTTATTCCGTCGAGGTTGGCATTGTTTTTTCTTCTCTCGGAAGCCATATTGAATTTTCTCAATCCACTTTTACACGAATCGTATAATATTACTACTTTCTTTGTAGCGGACTTTAACAGTCCATTTACGGCCATGTGTTAAGAACTTTTTGTTCCTTGACCTATCAAGATTCACCCCCATAAGTTTACCCTGTACTATCCAGTTCCAACCGTCATCCTTGCGTAAAGAATGGAGACTTGTTTGACGGGTCAATAACCCTCCGCGGCGGAAATTGTCACTAATTTAGTCCCCGAAACAAAAACAAGAGCGTGAATATTGAATACGAAATGAAACCTTATATTCTTTTGCTGAGATGCATGACACTAGATTAAAAGAAATCTAAGCACTTTTAACCCCATTCCCTCATACTCAAAAGCAAAACTGTAACCTACCATCAACATCACTTTACAGTTTTATATAATTTAGTTTTAATGAGTTATTTCGCACTTCCCGAATATAGAATACAGTTTTTAACAGACTACAGTTTTTTTTGGTATCGAATTGAAATACCGGCGTACATAAGCAAATAGGATACCATAAAATGTAACCAAAACTATAGACCAAAATAATACTTAATCCAATTCTCACGAAGGAATTTCCTAAATGTAGAGAGGAACTTTTCAACAAATTCAGAGTTTTGTCGCAATTTTTTAAATCCAAATTTTACCGACACGAGTACCGGAGTTTGGTGCAAACTTTTCGAAGTTATCCAGAAGAAACGATTAAATTTTAAAAGACTTTCAATAAATTATTCCTAGTTCATAAAGGCAAAACTGATTTCGAAAAACTCTGTATGTAATGCTGTTATTAAATTCAGGAATTTCATTTAAAATGCATATACTTTCGTCAGATAAATAGTTACATGAGGCGGTTAGGAAAATAGTCATACAGTGGACAAAATTTGTAACACGAACTAATAAAAAGAGGTCTCAAACGAACAAGAAAATTATATCACAAGTTAGAAAAAATGTCCACAGATTTCTCAAATTTCTAGGTTATTAGTAAAAGCATTTACACTCTTGTTATTAAACTATTCATATAAAATCTCATAGAAGGCATTTACCTACCCCGAAATTATCCAACTGGAATTATCCCCAAACTTTCCAATTATCCCCCTACTTACATTCGCAGATTACCCTCCCCCAATAATAAAATGAACTGAAGAACAGAGGTAAAATTCAGAAATCGCGCTTCTGATATTAGTACGATCTCTATGTGGGACATAGAGTTACTTTCTGAGAGTTAGCAAAAATTAACCATGTTGTAATAAATATTTCCCTTCTAACATCATTCAGTGGCGTCGCTACCTTTGATATCAAACTATCCCACAACAGGCCCCCGAAGGTCTATGGGGTTCGCGGAGAGTAGAGCTCCGCAATTATTTGACCTCTGTACTAGAAGAAGGAGATGTGGTCAGCATCTCGCTCCGACCGGTTTGACCCCAGGATAGACCCTGGTACTCATTTTACAGCAGACTGAGTAGGCCTGGGAACCAGTCTGAATGTTGAGGTGTGATGAAAATCCCCACCATCCAGCCAGCAGCTCAGCACTCTACCCATTGCGCCACGCTGACTCCTTACCTGGTGAAATAATTTAGTGTCGCCCCTCTTTTTAATTTCGTCTGTTTTTGTATTTTTATGATCGTCTAAGTTAGTTAAGGAATTAAATATTTAGTGTTTATGGAGTTAATCTATTATATTCGATTGAAGAGAAATTATTTGGTGTCCCTCTGTATGTCATTTCCATAATTTTATGGGAAGGTCTTTGAGGCTTCTAGGGATATGGCGCTTAATGATATACATTTAAGGCAATTTACTATTCTGCAGGTATATACTTTTTTCTACACAATGTATCCACGAACAAAATATTTTTTTAAATATAATAAAATTGTAATTTTTCACCCATTTTATGCTTGGCTGTGGGCGACTTCAGGTGGTAAACCCGTCCCCACTGAAAATCAGTCACTACCCCCGCCCCACTGTCTACCACTTACGGCAGCCACTGAGTCATTATGCTTCCCCTTTGTTCCACTGGTTGATGCAGCAAGGTCTCCACCACAACGAAAAGTTATGGGGAAGGGTCAAGTAGAACTACCTTCCGTGTTTTCATAAAATAACAAAATAAAATAAAAATTAACCCACTGGAAAAAGCTAAATGGGCAAAGTTGACTAGTAGAAAACAGACATTTCTCTGAAAACACTCCAACTTACCAAGACATTTTATGTCATTAATGAAATTTCGTTCATTTTATGTCGAAACAGAATTCCCTTTAAATTATACTATATTGTAATTGTTATTTATTTTATTTTTAACTAAAAATGAAACGATATACAAGAGCAAAAAGTCTCTCGAGTCCTCTTTTTTTTTGTGACAGCACTCGTAGAAAAACGAAAAAGAAACTAACAAAGAGAAATTAAACCTCCGCGAGTAGCGTCGCGACGCTATGTACTCCATTAACATATACATGTTTCAAATGAAAGTACACTCAAACCAGGGGCGGATCCAGACTTTGAATTTGGGAGGGGTCTCTACAGAAAAATTTTCCCCATCATTCATGAATTGTACAATATTATTATATAACACCAATAAAATATTTCTATCATTAACTTATTGTACTAATAAAGTACCATTGTTCCCATTGCAAATTATTTAAATCTATTACTTATGATTTACACTTTTTCTATTATATCTCTATTTATGTGGGAAATTGTCTATTCGGTAAATGGCTCAGAATTTCGTTGGAGTGCGAGAATACTAGAATCAGTGAAATATCGCAGCTTATGGTCCCGTGTTGGAGTGGAAATCTATAAAACCAAAGCAAGTCATAGATTTTTCCTATGAAGTAGCTTTTTAAACAAATTTTAGTAGTTCGTCTCGTTACCTTCAATGAGTACTGAATTCTTTCGAAGTAAAAAAACGTCCATTCTTATTTCTATCTCCTGCTTTGGGAGCGGCACGTGTCCCCTGTGACGCCCTGGATCCGCCAGACTCAAAAAAATCGGGTTTTGAGTAATAACCGAAGTATCGTAAAACGAAGAGTGAAAATTGATATCGCATTACAAAGGACGTGATTCATCTTGCCAAAGAGTGTTTGGGCCGAGAATTGGAAAGAGACTAATAGCGCGTCTAAACGAACAACAAATGACGACGCCCTCGACACGGACTAATTCATCTGTCAACTTCTTCGGAATATTAACCTTCTCATCCACCTTCGTTCAGCTCGGCAACTTCTGTCATTACCGCTAATTATGAGAACTGTCAATACAAGCAGTCAAATATTGTGATATAGATATACTGAGTAATCCGAGCAACTATTGTATTCGAACGTGACAGTGATTTTAAACGAGAATTCGAGCCAATATAAACAAGTACTTTATAGTCATTCCAGATTTAGAAACAACAATTTACAAATTATTTGAAAGCATCAAAATCGTAACAATAAATTTTCATAAAAATGAAAAATCGTGATTCGTAGAAAATTAGCTGTGAAAAGATGTTTAATAGTTTATTTCTGAGAAGCACCGAAAACACGAATTTTATTAATTTCTGTCCACTTTTTTTCACCCCTCTACACGTTTATTTCAAGTGTAAAAATACACAGAATTTATCTTTGACGTGACGGTAGGTTGCTGAGGGCCACCGCTCGTTGAAACTCACTAACAAATGAAGCAACAAATACATTATACAACCGAAATAGCTCTTCGAAAATGTTGAACCGAGACGGGAGGGAGGGGTGCGGGAGACAAAATGCCGGCATGCCGTGACACTGACCTTCGGCCGGACCCAGGCGGTCGGCATAAATCGGCCCCAACCGCTGGTGGCGCTCGTGAACAAACAGATGAAGGCGAGAAGGTCCTCCGCTCAGGGCGAGACGCAGCGCAGACCCCAAGACGGGGAAGCGAGCGCCGGGCGCGCGGGGTGGGGGTGGAAGGTCACCCACAGGGCGCCGCGCAGTCGCCTCCGCTGCTGCCGCCGCCGCCGCCGCAGAAGCGGCAGCCGCTGTCCCAGCACACGCCCGTCGCATGATGTACGCGTCCGCGCACTGCGAGGGACAAATGCCGTACGAGAGCATCACACGAAGGGGGCGATGAAGGCGGAGACAATGCCCATGCAACGCTCGTAGCGGAAAGTGTGAGAAACAACACGCGCGGAGTTTAAAGACAGGTCTACATGATACTATTTTAGCGAAATTTGGTTCATTTTTATTTATACGACTTTGACTTAGCGGAACCGTTCAATGTAAATAATATCATTACATCAAAAGCGAATAAAATATATTGAATGTCAGACACTTCTCATTGTTTGAAAAACGTTTATTTGATTACAATGTTCGCAAAAGTCTCGACCATGTACCATTATGAGCATCGTATGGAAGTTTCCAATGTCTTGAGAGAATTTCACATTGTAAAATGTGCTGAGGACATTAGCAAAAGCAGGAAAAATAAAATAAAAAATAAATTATTTTGAAAGTTAGCAAAATTACAAAACAAAATAATTTGTTGCAAATTACAAGTAATGAGAAGAAATGGGTTAAGACTCATTTTCACCTTAAGACCAGAGGTTCCATTTTTTAAATTAATATACTATTGTAAAAATTATTACATTTGTTTTTTTAAATTAGTTGAGCAAAGAACAATATTAGTAGTTTTATTTATGATCTTGAAGTTAGCAAAACAATTGTTTAAATTAATATTTTGTAATGATGATTCTGTATACATAAATTTATTTATTGTAAAAAAAATACTACATGTTGTTATGATAATTTTTGTAAAGTCATTTGCTAATAACAAAAATTTTAGTTCCAAATGTTTGAGACATATTATTTGAAATTTTTTAGGACTTTGACTAGACCCTGTTGGATTGCTGTAGATGTAACCGTAAATTAAAGTAATGGTTTCCTTGGCCCCACCTTTATTAAGTATTTAATGCATGTATCTGTTTATTCATGTATTATGGATACATGAGGTAAAACAGATATCGAATCCATGAAGGTAGAGACTCACACTAAATACAAGAGATAAGAGTTCATATTTTGTAAACAGCATTATCAACAAGCTTTAATAATTAAATATTAAATAATAAAAAATAAATAGATTAGTTATTGATTGTAATCAAAATCACAGTGTTTATTAAAACTAATTGTTAATACTCACATTCTTATAGGACTATTTCAACCATTCTTTTTCTTCCTTCATTTCACTTCCTCTTGATATCAAATCTTTAATCTCTATACGAAGGTTCTCACCCACATATGCACACGTATTGTTTCTTTTCACTCTTACTGAAAATTTTTAATTTATCTTACTTTCAACTCAGTTATATTTCACCTTTTTCCATTGAAAATGTATTAGGTTCTCCTTAAAGACCTTGAAAACATTTTCAAATTCACTGTCTGTTTTCTTTTTTCTCATCAGAAGGAACAGTTAATTTGCCTTCTATAAAACACAAACATATAAAGAAATATACTTTGATTGCTTGTTTTAAATAATTTCTGACAAGCACTGTACATATTTCAAGAATTAACTAAGCATACCAAATTCGGATGATAAATGTATTTTCAAAATAGCAATTTTTTAAATATGTGAACTCGCTTTCATAATTTTCAGAAACCAGCTAATACCTGTGATAAGTTTCTATGTTCAAGCTAGTGTTTTGCTCTCTGTTCATGTATTGTGAATATTTTCTCAAATATTTCACGTTATGTCACATAAATAATTTTACCTTATTTTGTACTTTTCCACTTATGATTATACATTAAAGAGACAATGTTCTGATGATCTGGTCAATCACATTTAATATTAAAGCAATATTTAATACAATTGTAAAGTTTCAAAGAATTTTGTAGCAAAATTGTAATGCTGCATGCAGTGTGCACATGTCATATTTTGTAAACCCAATACTTCTATTCAATTCCTCATCCTCTCCCTTAAATTCATCCACTTATTTTTTTTCTGCATTGAATTTACTACTTTACAGCTATTTCTGTTCAGCATAAGAATAATATGTCTTATTAGAAGAAATAATATATTAGCACAGAGCTATGGTCATAATGTCTATATAAAATTGCAAAAAAAAAAAAAAAAAATCCTGAGTGTTATTGATGGGAGATTAAGGACAACCTGATTCAGGGTGCTTACATCTATGTTACTCCACTGAAAAGAAGTGAACAAATTTTTTGCAAATTTTATAGCACTTTATTACCCATTTTAGATGTTGTGAATAACTGATGGAGGCCTTAATTTAAGAGTCCTCCCAGAAGTTCTGTCATTTGAGCAAATGTATTTACATTACACTTTGTCCTTATTCACCAAACAGTTTGCAAGCATGTGCAAGGCTGTAAGTAATATTTCAGTCGGTAAGAGAAAATAACATAATATGGTATTCTTGGCTAGTAACAGTTGCATTTTCTATCTTGAAGAATAGAAACACATAACATGTTTTGAAGATCATATTTTATGCTCACAAATACAATCATCATCACTTCTTCCTTTCCCACTTCACTAAAGCACTTCCACTGAATTCAGTTATTGGTCATTTGTATTAAACTCCCAACACAGTATGCTTCATATTTTTAATAGTGCAATCAATCTTTACCTGAGATACGACACAAAAATACACATTTCTGTTCAAATTCTTTTTCCACACACATAGGGAATATATTCCAGGGTTCTATGAACAACACGAGAAGGAGAAGTCAACTTCATAGTTGGTTTTTGAGTTATTGTGTGATATTCAGTTTGGAAGACTACAGCTAAAGAAATGATAGTTCATATTCAAACATATATGGGCAGTAGTTCTTAAAGTATAAAAAAATTACAAACCTATGTTATCATAGTATAAATCTTAATACCATTATATTTCTTCTTCTCAGAGGCAATATAAAGATACATACATCAATTTTTTAAATTACATACACACATAAGAATAATGAACAAAAATATTTTAAAAATCAAATTTAAATGGATTCCATGTATTGTCAACTAAAATTCTCAATATCATACTCCTGTTGTTTAAAATCTTTAATTCCTTTTATTTTGTAAAAATACTCATTAAGAAATTAGCATCTATTTTTATTGTACATGTGTAAAACTGATTATGCTGTTAACATTGAATAACCATCAGAGTATGAATATGTACATTTCAAAATTAATTGTTCAAAAGAAATTTTTCTGACCGAAGAAATGAGCAAAGCTCATGGACAGATTCTCATTGTCTGCATTATTAAGAAGACAGTCTAATATAAAAATGGTTGTTATTCAAATTTTCTTGTTAGCTCTCTGTATAAATTTAGAAGATATAAACATTCATTGCAATTTCTTTGTGTGCAGGATCTTTTCTTTCTAACACAGAATTGATTTTAATTAATATTATAAGAAACTAAGTGCTGTAATTTAAGTAATTCATATAACATATGTATGACTATTATATTACATCATCAGGGGTGGAACTAACGGTCTTTCAGTGTGTTGGGACCCCAGGAACTCCAAGTACAAAATAGCATTCAGGAGGGACATATTGAGATTCCAATGATGGCAATCTAACAAGGAATACCCCTAACATGGATTATTTCTTTCAATGCCCAATGGTATTACTAATGCAGTGACATTCCAAGTCTACCATTTACCCAGTTGAACAATAAAACAATTATTATGACATACTTATAATATTAAATTAGAACATTTTGAGTTCAGAATTATATTTTAACCGTATAAATGTAACAAACCCATCCTTTTTAGCAACATTATATTGAGAGATGTATTTTTAATTTTCAATTTGAAATATAATTGAAGATTGTAGCAAACTAATTCCCACATTCTACAAATGTAATATTTGTCTCAGTTTTTAAAGATGGTTAGTTTTAAAACTTGTTGTCCCAATATGTCAAATAGTTTCCTTGGATATTTCTGTGGAACACAAAACATCCTGTTATTATCTGACATAAGAAAAAAAAAGTAATTTTTAAAAACCTAAAAAGCATCAACAGAAGGAACTGAAATCTCTGTTTCAAAGAGATGTGAACTTGCAGGCCTTGTGGGACCTTCTGCAAACGGGTCCCAACTGGGTTAGTTTCACCTCTGTTCATCATACATTGTTAACACCTTTGAAAAAATTACAAAAAATATTTTAACAACTTGAAATCCTTTTGAATACAAAAGGAGAGTATCAATTGAATCTTTATTGCATGTCACATGAAATCATAGAAAATTATTCCGAAAAATCAATTCTCATTTCTGTATCCTAGAATGACAAAAGGTCATCCTCAAGATATTGTTTTTCTTATAAATTGAATAGCCTAACTTGAATTTGGACTATTATTCATTACAATGGCAGAATCAGAGGACTGGAGACTTGGGTCAGTTAGTAACTACATGTTCACTACACTTCTTTCAAATGGTTCAAAACTTGCACATAACAAAACGGAGTGTGGTAAGAAAATTAAAAATATGTTGAAGTCAACAATGTAAAAAGTTCAAATGACAAAGTACAGAAGGATGCAGTTTTCAAATAGTTAGTAACAATATGGAAAAATAAAGAAGTACAATGTATTAAAAAATCAAATTTATCATGAGATTAAAGATTCAATTTAGAATGAAAATTGTTCTACCTCATCAACAAAAAAATTTCTTTTATGTTTAGAAGTGAATCTTTCTTTAAAGAATTACAAAAAGTTACGGCTTCAGAAATAATTGGAATAATGATATTTTGTCAATGCATCTTTGTAGTGCCATTGAAGACAAACTTTGCCTTGAACACTGAAAAAATCAATTTATACATCATTTAGTAGATGATTATTCATTTTATGAACTGTAGTTACCTTTTTCCCAAAAATTCTGAATCTGACACTGATTATATGAAACTTAAAATTGTCACTCTTAAACTTTATGTCACTCTTAAACCGATCGACAATTAAAGTAAATCCCACTCAAATGGGAAATAGCTTTCTGTAGGCATAAACTATCAATTATTATGTTTAAAGTAATCTTGAAAGAATTTTAAATCTATTAGGATTTAGTTAGGCCATTCATATTCATTGAAACCCTGAATGAAGCAGTTTAAACACAATTTACCTTTAAAATTCTCCTGTGCTGAGGACTTTCCCTAACAACTGTATAAATCTCAAACGATATAAGTTTTTCATCAAACAGTCACATACACCAAAACCACCGTTTTGATTATTATTCATACCCAATACTGATTCCGTCTCAACATAGGATTAGTTGTCCTAGGAGGGTAAGCGAGTTCTGATGTGTCATAACTACTCCAATCTTCCGACGGTTCATCAGGAATCCCGTAAGGATACCTCGCGTTCAGATCTTGTTCCGAACTGGCAACTGATTCCACCGGCTCGAGAGGAATCACTTTACACTGCAACATAGAGGTGGGTGTCGGTGTGGTTCCCGAAGTCGGGGAATTGTTCGCCGCAGCAAATCTCTTGGGGTGGGGGGAAGTGGCTTGCAAATCATCGGGAGGTCTGGGCAACGGGACAGGGGGCATACCCGACAGGTCCGATTTGCAAGTCCTATTTTCCTCTCGTCCCATTCGAACCGATCGACACTTCACTACCACTATAACCACAATCGCGAGAACCACCACTCCGGTCACCATGCCGACGATGAGGACAGAATCGGAGCTCATGTTGGGACTGGCCACCGGACCTTCGTGTCCCTCGGGACTTCGAGGTCCAGAGTTTCGCGGAGGATGCGCTGCAGACACCGTAGGCACTGGAGAGATATCATTGGCGTGCTCCGGACGCACGTGGAATCTCAACTCACCCAAGGCTGGCTGGAAGATGGAAGCGGCGAGAAGAAAAGGAAAGCGGTCGTATGCTCCGTCCATCTCTTGCTCCGGCAACCTCTTCACCACGTAATATATCACTCCACTCTTGATTTCTTCGTGTGAGAAATGCATAACGTCTCTTTCTCTCACCGTCCGCTTCTCACCGGAACTTCTGATGATCTTCTTGATCTTCCCGTAAATAGGCCTTCGTAGTACTTGGAAGTTGGGGTTGCTGTTGGTGAGCTTCGCGAGAGGCGAAGCATCCAAGACATCCAGCGTGATTCTCGTTTTCGTGCCCGCTATTGGACTGAAGTTCCCCAACTTGATGAGAGGCTCCACGTTCACGTCCATCTCGATCCCTGACACCGGAAGTCCTCCTCCTGGTACCCAAGCAGTCAATTCGAATTCGTCGGTGGCAGTTGTCATGTCAGTCTGCATGTAGATGACTCTTCTGTTATCGAGATCTACTTGGGAAAAATCATTCGCAGCCCCATTATTGACGTAAATAGCTCCGTGGCGAGGCACTTTTGAAACATTGTAGTGGACTTCTTCAACAGGAACATTCGTTTCTGCGATTATATGTTCTCGACTTATGACTGAGACACTCGAACCTTGTTGGAGTTTAATGGGAAGGCCTGATGTCGCATTGAGTGAGACTGGTAAGACATGAATATTAAAAACCGTGTATTCCGGATTGAACTGTCCGTCTGATACACGAAAATAAAACGTGGCTGGTTGAAGTCTTCCGGAGTGTTCATAAATAATATTCCTACCATTGATGTCTGCTTGGGTAAATTCGACAATCGTCACGGATTCATTGTTCGATGTATTTCTGTACAGAAGTCTTCCTTGAGTAGGTCCCGTGATGACACTGTAAGTGATGTTTTCTGGTGGAGTGTCAGGATCTTCTGTGAGCAAATCACCTTTTGTTATAGTTTTCATCTGCCCCTGTACCACAGAAATATGAGGAGCTTGAGTCACGAGTCGAAACGGTTGGTCGTTTATAGGAATTATGTAGATGGGGAGAGACATATTGCATAACATCACGTCTCCCGGTTCCAGAAGCAAAGACAATGGAAGCTCGTCTTGCAAAGTGTCCGAGTGGTCGTGATGATACAGTACTTCGCCAGCGTCCATTTGCGCTCGCGTAAAGCTCGTTATATTGGTGTTGGAGACGTGCAACTCTCCGTGTTGCAAGGGACTTGTGAGGACCATAAGTAAGCTTGGTGACTCGACGTCTGCTTGTGTTTCCAAAAATTCCAGGACGCGCGTTGTATTGAAGTAAACTTTTAGAGTGCCGCCTTCTTCAACTTCCAAAGGTGAAATTGATAAAAACTGGTCCAGGCCACCAGAGACAATGGAAATGTCAATGATCATGCTCTGAAACAAGACATCAATTCACAATGAGTTTCCATCCTTCATAAAGTGATTGAAATTATTTAGCATTAAGCAATACCCGAACCAATAATATATACACAGATTGAAAGGAAATCATATTTCTGCAGGCACATGATGTTAGGTTGTTGAGGTACCAGCGTGTTGTGGTGTTCTAAACCAATGTTTCGACTATCTTTACGCCGCATATAATTTACGTTAGAACTCTGGAGGGGACGGAGGTGTCTGATACCGTTATACAGTGTTACTACTCTTGGTGTTACTTAACGCTAAGTTTTATAGGACACATTTAACTTTGTCACAGTTTTCCTAGTGTTCATCCAATCTGTGAAAGTGCAGAAAAATGTGGAATCTAACAATGAAGTCTGTCTATCAAAGTTTGTCCCCACATTTTCCAGAAATCGACAAATACGGGAGCGAGGTGGGAGTTACATAATGATTTAGGAGGGTTATGAGATAATGTTGCATGTGTGTTTTGGAGGAGAGAGTGTGTTAAAAATAGTAATTCTTACGTTTCGTTATTTAGGTACTAACGTGTATATGTGAAAGAAAACAGAAACAAAAGTCAGAAAGACTGCAAAACGTCGAAACCTAGTCAGCATAGCATCATGAAAGTTATTTTACACTTTTGCTGAGCAATGAATTCTTTTTGTATTATTTCAAAATAACTTTATTTTAAATTAAAAATTCGAACAAGGATTTGTACAAGGTCAGGTTTGTATTGTGTTGGGTAGAGTGTGCAGTATTTGCTGAATAATTATTGAGCACATGTAGATGGGGCATGTAGTTATATAGAGTAAATACAGAGAAAAACAATAATAATAAAGATATATTGATATAGAAATAATAGATACTGGAAAAATAATTTTCTTGGATTTGTGATACATTTTCCAACCGTCATTCAAATAAAAAAATTGTTAAGGTCTCTAGATGACTGAAACGTTGGTAGTTCTATCTACTAACACGTGATTTGTCCCAGAAAAACAAGTTCATACTAACTCTGGCCGTGGAAGCCTATGTTTATAGTATATGGGTAATTTAGTGAGTTGATAAGTGTCTTCAAAAGTGGACTTTACAAATATTAAGGGGCGATGTCAGTAAAAATGCTCAAATCATTTTAAATAAATATTGTTCCTTCAATTTCAAAGTTCTTTCTTAACTTGGAATACTTAATGATCATAAATTAGTGTATCACATAAAATCTATGGTTAAATTTTATTACATTTCTGAAGACAATATTTTGTTTATTGTTTTTCTTTGAAGCAATTATTTGTTTATGTACCTTTTTCTTAATAATTTATGAGGAAGTTTCAGCAATCTTTTTAATGACACAAAACTAACACACCATTAGTTTTGGGAACTAGAGTTATGAAAAATAGAATCATGATAATGGAGAAATTATTCAATTAAAAAAAAATTTAAAAATCACTTTTGATTACAAAAAAAAATAAAAAATGAATGAATCTTTTGATCACTGGTTATCATGGAAAAGATACATTTATACCAAAAAATGCAGTTTTGAAACAAAAGCAATTCATATTAATTATACAGAATGTCTTAGAACTCCAATTTAAAAATTGGAGGGATGATAGAGCATATTAATTGGAACAAAAAATCATGAAGATACATGTGTTTCCCTAAGGACATATAATAATACAAAGACAGAAAGAACCCTAGACAATTATTGTATTTCCATGTGAAATCTTTGAGTTTTTTCTTGGGCAATTATTAAAAATTAATACATCTATTATTGACCTATAAGAGATCTGGTTAATTTCTCCACAGAATGCACTAAATCTTACATCCAAATCCCTTGAACCCATCTACATGATACAATGATAGAAAAGAAATTGTAGTTTCTCAGTTAGTATATTAAGATGAATTAGCATTTTGTACATACCTGGTCCACCATGGGTTCTGCAAAATCCGCTCTCACATCAAAAGTAAAGGAGTCGTTGGTGGACAAACCAAAGAAGGGATGAGTGTGTTCATAATACAGAAGACTATTATTAACATCTTGTTGAGTAAAGTTCAGTGCTTCTACTGGGTTCCCTGAAGGCACAGAATCCAACCAGAGCCGTCCCAAGGAAGGTGAAGATGTTATGGTGTATGTCACTGGGCGAGCAGTGGCCAAATTGAAATCAGATGCTCGATACATTAGCTGTGCATTTGAAAGGTATTGCTTCCTTAAAGGAAATACATGTAGAAGAGTTGAAGCCACCAATTGGAGAGAAACTTTGCAAGCAGTTATCATGAAAGGCAGTGGACTTGTAGTTTTCTCTCCATCACTGACAGTCATATTGAAACCAGCTCCTTTGCCACCTGATAAAAAGTTTACATTCACTTCAGTTCAGCGATAAACAAGGAGTTAAGGAAACATAGATATGCAAATAAATTGTTGAACACAAACATTGCACTGTAAATGAAATATATTTTAGGGGTTCTGAGAGACAGGTTTCATAACTAATGCCATCATTTACTGCCAACATTTGACTAGTTGCGCTCCTGACCAAGAAGATTGTTCATTTAAAAAAATTAAAAAATTAAAATTCCCAGTTAAAATAAGGTAGCACTAATTTCATCAAATTTAGAATACTTAATGGCTAGAATCTCAACCACCAGTCACTGATAAAGGAAGCAAGAATATTTCATGGATTTTTTATAATTAAGTAACAGTAAATAAGTTAAAGAGTTAAAAAAATAAATCACTCCAATTTTTAAACATTAAACACATCATTATTGTGAAAACAATGACTGTTTTATATCTTTCTGATGTTTGAAAAAATATCTTATCCACTCATTGGATTGAATTTTTGTGAAAACTTCATAGACAGTATTTTATTTAGTAATATTAAATTTTAATTCCCCATTGCGATTCCTTTGGTCATATCATATTTATAATGATTATTTTTCCTATCCAATATCTTGATATTTTTCCAATCCATTACATGGTACTTGTCTAATGTCTAACAAATGCTACATGTTCATTAAAAGGCTATCATTTAGCACTGAAGGCACTTTAATATTATTCATTAATTGAATTAAAGTTAAAGAACTATCCACCACATCACATCATAGAGCATTCAGTATATAGAGTGCTTTGCAAAGTATGATACAGGAATTTTTGAATGAGATAAAGTGTTCTGCTTCTGCACATACTAGTATTTATTTCAACATTTTGAATCTTTTAGAATGGAAAAATCAGTTTCATTGATTCAATACTAGAGAAACTTTACCTTTGTGAACAAATGCTACTTGCTTCTTGTCAATCTGATCCTGAGTGAACTTCTGTATTGATTGAGAAGGCTTTGATACCAAAGCTACATATCCTGATCGAACA
This sequence comes from Laupala kohalensis, assembly GCA_002313205.1. Lineage (NCBI taxonomy): Eukaryota > Metazoa > Arthropoda > Insecta > Orthoptera > Trigonidiidae > Laupala > Laupala kohalensis. The sequence goes on along the minus strand of NNCF01126349.1, from coordinate 1,071,605 downwards.
GACAACACTGCAAATGTAAGATTTTCTGCTGGAGTATCCTTATCAACAGCAGCTGAAAATAAAAAATATTTATGTCTTAATCAACTCTGAAAATGAAAAGCTTGTATTGAGTATAGTGATAGGAACATATTGAAATAAATTAGGTTACAAAGTGACAATTATTACATTTTTAGATTTAAGTTTGAAAGAAAGAAGAAAACAATTTTTTGGAAAGGATATTACTAGTGCCCTAACTGAACAACTACATTGGAGCAACAATATGTTTGATTCTCGTTATGGTTCTTCAATAAAACAAAAATATACTGATTTCTTGGAGTAATTTTGTCTTCTTTTTACATCACATCTTTTTATAGTACGACAAATTCCTCATTGGCTCAGATGCCAACCCCTCTACCCCTGCTACCCACAACACTAAGCATATGTTGGACCTGGGTTAAAGTAATAACTGAAACGTACATACCTAGATGGTAATTAGTAATTACTTTTGTGGCTCCTTCCCACAATCTGAATCCCGTATTGTTCATCATATAAGGAGGTTCATCGTTGACAGGTGTAATAATTATTTTTATTGTTGCAGGGGCACTTTTCTTCTCTCCAGCATATCCAGTAACTATTATTTTGTCTTCCAAAGTTTCACTACCATCATGTTGATACTATAATACAAAAATATTAATAAATCTCACAATAAATTTTAGAATATCTTTTACAAAATACATAATATGTAATAACAGAGGTGGATTTAGATTGGATCCTTTAAGACTTAGCTCCCACACCTCATAAAAGATGTGTGAAATATGAAAAATTTATTGTATTTTGAAAGAATATTAATGGTATGTAGTCTATTGTTCACAGTTTACAGTAAAAAATATGTTCTTAGAGAATCATACATTGCCTTAAATTGCATCATTTTTCACTGAACTTTACCATACCCCCGGACCCATTGGAGATCTAAGCACTCCACAAAATAAAAGGATCTGCATGACCATTGTTGAAATAAATATCTTTGATAAATAAAACAAAAAATTATTCAAACTAAAAAAGGAACACAAAGCATTTAGAAATCCAATAAAAATTTAATTCAATTTTTAAAAAATTCTTATAAAATATATTTCATGTTTTGCCAAAAATGGTGTATTATATAATATATCAATTTGTTTTATTTATTAAAAAATGTAAATAATTCCTCAAGATCAGATAGCTACATAACATTTTGTTTGAAATAAATGAATAAATAGTTCATTGATTGCCAATAATACTGTTTAAAGAGTGATGTTTGATCAACATTATTTGAGCACAGCATCTTCAATGTATGTTCATTAGTTCAAATTTTCTAACAGCTCTTGGGTGCTAAGCTAGTACCTGATATGATTAAAGTATACATTGCAATAAATAAATCAAATGACAATTAAAAAAGAAAAAATAATAATTCCAGAGAAGCAGCATTCACTTCAAATGTACTTTATTTTTTCAGATTATCACAAATAATGAAATTTTCATTTTTTTACAAGAAAAATGAAAATAGTTTCAAGTAATTATTCTTTTCTGAAAACCATAGTGAGCAAACTAAGCATACCTGCATTCAGCACAAGAATTAAAGCAGAAGTTATTGCTACTATGAACTTAGTCAATTCTGACCAACAGTTTTAATATTTCTGAATTAGTATTATTTCATATGTGTTATACTTTTAGATGGAATGTTGAAAAATTTTCAACTAAATGTGAATTGCTGTGGAAATTTTATTGAGTTAATCTTAAACAGTTAATAGTTTTACTTGGAGGAACACCCAAAGTAATAATTATACTATAAACATGAAGTATTTCAAAATCGTAACTATTATTAGTTATTTATGAAGATTGCAGTTTAGGTTAATGTGTTATTTACATACAGGAATGGCTTAAATTGTAGTTTCAAAAAGTTAATTTTTAAAGAACTTTTGTTGGAGGGGTTCGCACACCTTAGTATTTTTCTTTATGAGCACCTCCCAAAATCAAATCCTGGATCCATCTCTGTATACCAACCAAAAGCATCTCAATAAAATGAGTTCACTATACCTGAAGAACTCCAGCTTTGAGTTGGGAAACAGTGAACTTTTGTAACTGCTGCCCAGCCTCCCTTGAATACTGCAAAACCCCTGATTGTGGTGGTTTCACAATTCTAAACTCTGTCACTTTCCCATTGTAGTATTCAGTTAACACTGGCAAGAGATTTGCAGGCAGAGTGACTGTTGCTCCTTCCATCACTTCCAAATCGCTTCCTCCAATGAACAACCATTCGGGCACAATGAGAAAATGGATGATAAGACCTTTCAGCCAAGAGATACCATTTGTGACATCAACCACAAACTGGTCTTGGGTTTTGTTAGCTGTTGATTGGATATAAAAGAGTCGGCCTTCGTTTATTAGAGCTTGCTCGAAGACTGTGACTACGTTGCTCCTGGAATCATCATCTTGGTCTGTGTGACCCTCACCGACAGGTTCAATCTCTAAATAACCATATGCTGGTGGTTCAACCACAATGAATGTGATGTCGGAAGGTGGAATTTGAGGATGCATAACCTGTGGATACAGAATTATAATTAATTTACAAATTAGTGACCATTCACAAACTGTAAAGCAAAATTTGACAAACATTAACTCCTATACGCTCTCATAATGTATGTCTAAACAAATTTTAAAATGTTTTTTGTTTACTTAATTCAAGTTTAATTTTTATTTATTTAATTTCTTTTTAATTTTCATTTACTTTTTATTTTCATTTTCATTTTTCAATCTTACTTTTTTTCATAATATTTAAAATTGTTTTTTAATCAAATGAATATTGCTACTGTTAACAAATATTGCTACCCAATGCACATATTAAATGTTAAGTATTTAAAAAATTGATACTAATAAATCATGAAAATAGCAACATACAATTGAACATATTTAATCCTTCCACAGTAGTTATAGCTCTGATTTTGTCATCAAATAAAATTATATTCTGTGTATATTTCTTGCATGTACACGGAGGAGATATTTGATAAATGCAGTCACATGAAAATGGTTTTTATCAGAATCAAAACTGGAATATCCTACACTGATCATAAGGGTGTTGTTTGCTACACTATCCATTTGTCTTGTATATATGTACACCATTTCCATCCAGACCTAACCAGAAGACCTGAGACACATCCATAAAAAGGTGATACATAAACCTAGGTGGCACACAATCTGCATTCCTTTAAGTACTGTAATTAAGAAATGTATTTCTTTCATGTACCTACATGTCAAGAATATGCAATATCTATGGCATGATATTCTGCTACATTCATCCTGACTAAAACATTTATTGTAAAAACAAATTTCTGTCTGTATGAACTTCTGGAATGTTCCTAGGGCTTCCTGTTAATATATATATTTCTTTGTTTATGTACATTTTATATTACAATCATTAAATTCTATTTTACTACAAGAGAATTTCTTGCTGTAGAGTTCACAGTCTGAGCAATTTACATTTATTAATGTTTTTACTTAAAATAGGATTCTAGATTGCCAATTCAACATCACATTACCATATTAAATAAGGAAGAGATGAGGGAATAATCTTTCAAAACATGCATTGAAACTGAGTTTGTGTCTAAAAGTCTTGGTTAAGATAATAAACTTCATTGTCAAAAAAGCAGTTGCAAACTGCGAATGAACACGTGGGGGGCAATAAACTAAGTTACTCTCCAGAAACAAGCAAGGGACCATTCCATCAATTCCGATCAAGGGCTCATGGGCAATGGTGGATTTTATATTTACAAAATAAATTATTTAATAAATACATACTGTTATCCATTAATTATTCAAAATAAGTTGTAGATATTAGTGCAGTAAAAATTCGAGATTAATAAAACAAAATGAATTAAAGACATTCCCGGCCAAGGAAAATCTGCCACTACTGGGAGGAAAACCAGGGCCACGATGGGGGTACAGAGATAATGTGCACGACTGTGCAAAGGTTGTGTACAGTTAGGAATAAACTATTAAGAAACAAAAAGGAGCAAAATCTACATGCATGAAAAAGGAATTTAATCAGTACTATAACAATGGTACTATGGTGTGATAAAGTATAAGAGATATTAACATCACTTACATCATCTGAAGTCATGTGGAAAACAATATTTATTAAGAAATTGAAACTCTCATTAACTTTTTTTATTAAAATCTGTAAAATCTTTCACATTATAGAAACAATAGCATGTTAAAAAGCTGTTAACTGCCGATTTAAAGAGATTCAATTTATTTATATCTTTTAGATTTTTGGAAAAGGAATTATACAAAATTATTCCTGAATGATACGGGCCTCTTTGGCAAAGAGTTGTTGACATGCCTGGACAATGAATATTAGCCTTATTTGCGAGTGTTGTGTTCATGTACTAGACTATTTCTTCTAAAGCAGGGGTGGGATTTTAATATTTCTGTCTTAACAAACATGACTACTTCATAAATGTATATGCAAGGGAGAGGGAGAATATTTAATTCTCAAAATAAAGGTTTACATGAATTTTGGGGGTGAGATTTACTATAATCTGAACTATTCTTTTTTGAATTCTAAAAGTTTGAATGCTCTGACTGGATTGGCCCCAGAAGATTATGCCGTACCGGTAAAGGAGAATATACATTTGCAAAATACACGCAGCGAGAAACGTGTTGACTGACAATGTTGGCTAAACTTCGGAATGCGTAGCATATTTTGCTTAGTTTGGAATTCAAATTATCACTATGGCAATTCCATTTGATATTATCCTGAATTTGAAGTCCTAAAATTTTTGTTATCTTGACTGATTTTATTTGGGTTACGTTAAGCGAAAGGGATGTAGGAGAAAGAGATTTCGTTACACTATTGCGAAATGACATGGATACTGTTTTATCAGTATTAACTATGAGACGGTTTGAATGAAACCAAGGCGAGAGGAGATAGAGCTTTTTACGCATTGAAAGTTTACATAGTAGATTTGTGTCATCAGCAAAGAGAACCGTTATGCAATCGGACGTGGTGGATGACATATCATTTACGTACAATAAAATGAGGATAGGACCTAATATCGAACCTTGAGGAACTCCGCAAGTAAGTGGTTTTGGTTCTGAAAGGTAGTATTGAGATATTTTATTTTCAAAATGGGAAATTTCTACTTGCTGATGCCTATCTTTCAAGTAGGAAGTTAGCCATTGATGTTCCAATTCACGAATGCCGCATGAGTGTAGTTTTGAGAGAAGAATTTCGTGATCTATTACATCGAATGCTTTCGAAAAATCAAGAAAAATACCTTGTGGATTATCTCCTTGGTCAAGAGGATTGGTTACATCGTTTAGAAAAGAAAATATGGAGCTGTTAGTTGAAAAGGATTTCCTGAAACCGTGCTGATCGTTTGAGAGAATATTATTATGCGATAAGAAGTCTAAAAGTCTCTTATAGAAGAGTTTTTCCAGGATTTTTGAGAAAGTTGGCAAATGGTCGATAGTTTCCAACATCGCGTTTATTTCCTTTCTTATATAATGGTTTCATTTTAGCTTTTCATTTTTAAATGTCAGGAAACACACCTTTTGACAAGGAGCTATTGAAAATGAGTAAGTGGATTTAATATAACGCGAGAGGAAGATTTTACTATAAATTCAGGTATATCATCTATTCACGCTCAATACTTATTTTTTTAAAGAACTGATGACACAACTTCACTAGATTTTTTATAGAGCTGATGACACTCATAATTGAACATAGAATGCGGTACGTGTGTGGATGTATTTGGTGGACATTGGTTTTGAGTTACTGATTTCGATATTTTACCTATTTTTGAGAAATAAGAATTAAACAAATTTGCGTCGCGTGGATTTGATACAATTTTCCCGTCGTCTAGTAGGAAAATGTTTTCTTGGCGATTTTCTGAAGGGATGTGTAATTTTTTATAATATTCCTCGTGGTTTTAGTCCGGTTGTTCGATTTTATTATCAGTCATTTTCCATTACTTTAGCTGCATAGACCACTTTTCTAAGAATGGATTTATATTTACGGAAATAATCATGAAATTCGAGTGGTTGATTATTGAGTTTTGAAAGATAATATAAATGACGTTTGTTTTTGGAAGAAATTCTAATCCATAGAATTATCCATCGATTGTGATTGCATACTTTAACTAACTTGCGATTTATAGGAAAGCAAGAGTTGTAATACTGCAAGAATATTGAAAAAAATACATAGAATTTATCGTTGGTGCTTTCACATTTATACACGTTACCCCACGTTTCCTAATGTAAAAGGTTTTTAAAAATTAATAATATTTTTTCGTTAAACTGTCTAGTAATCTTGTAGAGGATATTTCGTGGTTTTAATTTATCTTCAATAGTTAATATTTGGGTGAAGTGGTTGCTATACTCCGCTTTGAATACTTGAGAAGTATACATGTCCCTATTGTTGACAAATATCAGGTCCAGCAATGTTTGAGATGAACCAGAGAGGCGAGTGGGGTCAATTATCGTAGTAACTGATTAGATGATTGAACAGATTCTTGGGATTGAGCCCGGAATCCGATTTACTGAGGAAATCGCCACAGATAACAATGGATTTCGTATATTTCTGTGTTAGACGTTTTAATATGATTTCAAAATTCAGAAAAAACATTTCAAGATCTGATTAGGAGGTGTGTAATACACAAAACTACAATGGCTTTTTCGGTCAAATGAACTGCAGAGAGTTCGAAAATACCACCCAAGCAGTATTTCTCGCAACCTAACAGTGAGGAGGATAAAATGTCATTTATAAAAAAGATACATGTACCACCGTGAGGATGATTAACTTTGAAATTTTGTCGACAGTAAAAACTAATTAAAGAATAATTTGGAATAAAAGTACTTTTTATGTCATTATCAGAAAGCCATTGCTCTGTTAGACATAACAAATCAAATGGATAGTCTAGTAAAATAATTTCATATCTATTACTTTGTTGAAAAGTGACTGAACATTATGATTTAAGATATTTATTTTATTTTCTCGAGGGATGAAATTGAATTCAGATGATTGAGGTGAATTTATATTTAATTGTCATCTACGGGCAACACATCGAACTCTCGACCGCAAGTTATAACCGTGTTTGGGTGCGGAAGGAGTCGGGGTTGGGACCGGTGAAACAGATTTGGACGGGAGAGGTGAGATAAGGGGTGGAAACACGTCAAGGACAGTAGAAGAAATGGGAGTGGGGAGAGATGGAGAAAGTGACGAGGTAGCAATAGGGGTGGGTGGTGGATTTGCTGTAGGCGGTGGAGGTGAGGTACGGTATGTAGCTAAGAGACAAGCGAAGCGTTGTTTCCCAGACAGTCTCAGATGAAGGTCGTGCCGGGTAAAGTTCTTGGCAGAAAGGTGGGATTGCAGATCAACAAATGTATTTCTGCAAGGTGTTGTCTTAAAGCGACGTTTGCGTTGTTAATTTTGTTGTTCAAGTGTGGCATGTTGTAGCATGGAGGCAGGTTAGAAAGTATGATGTTAGTGCGTTGGAAGGTCTGTTTGAGTTTTTGCATTTGTTCACTAGGGTTGAATTAACCACACAAATTTAAATTATTTTGCCCACCAATAATAAATACTGTCCCGCTCTGTGAGCTTTTCCGTGTGAATGTCCAGTTTGACTTGAAGAAACCGGTTACAGAGAAATGGTTGGGAACAATTCCACGCATAATGGAGGACATTTGGCGGCCATGGGAATCAGCTAAAATTAAAACGCTAGATTTTTGCGTGGAAGTGTTGTCTTTCATGTGTTGGACAGCACAATTTTACGTGTTTTTGGACGCCTGTGCTGACTAGTGCGGGGTTTACGGGGAGGAGGGTTAACGGGTTTGGGTGCGGAATAGGATGGAGCGAAAGAAGTGGGAGGGGTGGGTAGAGGGGGAAAATGGGACATATCTTCTAACAAGCTAAACATATTTTGTGTCAAGAGAGGGGGTGGTGCATGTGATTTTGATGGAACCGGGTGACAACAGTTTGGAAGGTCGGCGAAAATCCCTAACTGTTGTCTAACCGCCGTCAGTGTTATTATTGACCTCCAGAGCACTGATACGAGTATCGATATATTGCACTAAGTGTTCGTACTGTTCTGGAGATCAATTTTGAATGCGTTAAGGAATGCGATTGTTGTGACTTGGTAAACAACTTGGAACAAAAGCGGATGCGAAACAAGAAAGTCGACAACTACAAATAAATCGGGTGTTTCTAGAGAGATAATTAATTATTACAATGAAATAAGGATTTTAGTTAAAACTATTGAAAACTTTTGCCTTACTGATGTTAGAGAGACGAATTTAAACAACTATTTCCACGAGTACTATGACAATATAAAAATTTGGTGCCTATAGAAATTTGAAAGAAATACTTAAAATAAAAAATAACCTTTATGCTTCCAGAAAAATTTAAATGATGATGTTGGCCTACACTTTATCGCACTTTATAGTTTATTCATTAATTATGATATTAACACTTCACTGCAAAGAATTTTCTAAATAATTTTTTATTTATCTTTGTATTTAGATGAAATAAAAAGTTGATTAGAAAACATACCTTCAGAGAAGATGCAGAGATAGCTACACTAGTTGATTCTTCTACATGTAGAGTTCGATTTGTAGACACGATGAGTGGCTCCCAATAACTAGACGGGAATACTCGAATCCCAAACTTCCCATCAGCAGTGGTGCCACTGGCTCCAACACGAAACTGAAACTCATCATTATAAAAAGCTCCCCCTTCATGATGATAAGTCAACAATGCGTTCTCCAAATCCAACTGAGTGAATCTCTTTAAAGATATAGGTTCATGTTCCAGCTGGAGATGTCCATAGTGGGGTCCTTCGATAATCTCATAGACCATCTGGTCACCCCAAATGTTGAGATTTGTGTCAGCACTCAGGTTGGCAATAGTGAGAGGAGCCGATCCTCCATGTTGAACCACCAATCCAGTGTTGTTAGCTATTTCAACAAACGGTGGAGATGCCTTCACTTCAAGCACACCATTGGCATAGAATACACCGTCAGTGATCCAAAGACCAACTTTGCCATAGTCTTCTCCCTCATGGCGGAACAGAACTCTGTTGTGATCCAAGTCATCCTGAAAATAAAATCAATTCATGTTAAACAACAACCATGATTAAATAGCAAATTTCATTCATTTTCATTTTAATATACTATTTTGTTGTTGAAAAAAGTCATTGGAAATGGATGACACTTGAATTGAAGGAGAACTGGAAACATAAAAACATGATGAGAATGGTATAAGGACAGGAAAGAGAAACACAATGAAGGAGGCAAGAGAATAATGCAAGTAATACAAACCACCAAGAAAGAACAGGAGAAAAGGAGGACGAAAGAAGGAGGCAATTGAGTATGAAATAGCTGCTCTAGGTCTAATAGAGGTCATGAAACAAAAAGAAGAACAAGAAAATGAAGTACTGGAAGGAAACAAGGAGAGGTTAGAGAACCCACCTGAGAAAACTCAAAAAGTGGCACTGAAGGATCTGTAGCCTTGAAGATGCCTCCATTTGGGATACCTCTTCGGGTGTATACAATATCACTGGGTTGAGTGTCGATGTCAGCATCGCTGTATCGAAGGTCTCGCCCTGTCAGCAGTCGTTCCCCTCCTGACACCACGTGGAACACCTACACATCATGTATGGTTACACTCCCCAACTTTAAAAAACCCTCATGCTCTCAGTTGAAGGTATAAGACAGCACGATTGAGCACAAATTAAAGGTGTGAAAAATCCAACAAGGATATCAATCTTCCAGTGAAGGGTTGCAAGATACTTTCTATGGAACTCATGAAAATTAGTTCCTAGTAATATCTAATTTATAAATTAAACTGCGGAAATTTTATGAAGCAACACATGGAAAATGTCATTACACAAGCTTATGCATATTTGATATAAAATTAATAATGAAGTGAATAAATATTTCATTCTGTTCTGAGAATTCATGTGAGGTTTGAGGATAATTTTGTAGGGTAGAGTGGAAGGTTTCCTTGGTACTTTCTGATGTCCACCTCGAGTATGTATTATCATTGTCTGCATAGAAATTGTTTTCATTCCTGCAATATAATTAACTTGAAGTTTACATTTCATGATTTCTGTACTATAGTGCAGAATAACATCTTTCAACCTTAGCCTGTTTTCACATAGTTTGATGGCGGAAAGGATACAATGGAAGGAAAGACCGAATGCAAGATGAGGCTCCATGAGAATAGGATTCGAATTTGGCATGAAAGTACCCAATGCTTCTAACCGCAGTATTAAATATAAAGTTGTTGGAGATCTTTGCACAAAGTATCAAAATTCCACAGTAAGTGGATCTAATATTTTTAGCAATGGTTCAATAAAAATAACAGAGTTTGGATTGATTATTGACCGTTATTGTTAAAAAGAAAACAATTATTCCAGGAAACTTTCTCTGCAATTGGCTCCCAAATTGAGAAAAATCATTTCTACCTTCTTCTAAAGATGTACATTCTCCCAAATAGGCAATATTCAGGTTCAACATGGTAATGTTGGCTATTCCTTTTAAGTTGCTGTTAATTATTATACAGCAAACTGGTATTCTATTTCATGTTCATCTCTCATAGGGGAAAATTTTTGTTTGTATAACTGGTATAACATTTCACATAAGAATACACAAATAAATTATAATGTTACTTTCTAATGACAAACATAATTGTAGTTATGTTTATTTGTGTTAAATATTGGCATTCAGAACTTGAAATGATACCTTTGTAATACATTTTCAGCATATTGCTAGGAGGATGGACACTCTTAGCAGTGAAATGGATATGTGTAATATTAATTTTTAATAGGTGAAGAAAATTATAAAATATTCCATGTGAAACACTGGTAAAACAGTGAGTTTTAATTAAGCTTCATTCAGGTAAGTTACATAGCCTAGGTAACTTCCTACTGAATATTACCAACAATATTAAAAAATAAATGTTAACATAGAACTTAATATTCATTTAATATTTTTAACTTTCTTGCTTACACTGTTTCACTTCCCCACATATACAAATTTTTCTCACAGGGTAATTTTTCTATGTAACTAGTTCTGAAAATTTAGGAAAGTACACATTAAATATTATGGAACAAATATTGAATGGTGCATTATTTTGATACAGTCCATACCAATTTGCAGCCCAAAATTTTCTCTAATTGAGTGGAATTACAGAACATCTGCTCAAAAGGGTAAAATTCCGTTCTGGCATCCAGAGATCCCCCAGCTTAGTGGCGATTTTTCTTCTTATCAGAACAGAGCGAACATGGAGTGGACTCGGAGAACTACATCTACCTCGCACTACTCTACAAGGAGTTTTTAAAAATATTTAAATCACCTAGGCGTCACTTCAATTCAGTACACTTTCAGCCTTCAGACTATTTTTCGTTCCTAGAAACAAAATCGCTCGTGTATCGGTGTCTTTCTAAGAAAATTTGGACGGTGAATCGGGCATTGGCCGAAATTCCGTATGGCACTCCCTGTGCTCAAGCGAGTGCCAGTAATCAAAGCGACAAGTGTATTTCAAGAGGAGGAACCTCACCTTGTCGACAGCGCGCACTGGCGTATTGTCGTTGCGAAGCAGCACGTCCACATGGAAGACGCCTACGTATTGGAAGTCCTCTTCCTCTGAAGACAGAGCCACGAAGTGGAAGGAGTCACGGCGCGTTTCACTGCCATCGTGCACGTAGAACACGCGCTCCGTCAGCAGTTCACGTGAGGAGAAGTAGTTGGTACCCCTGCACGAAAACATCAAAGAATTGCAGTACTAGTAAATGGGAAATGTAGCGTGCTATTGAGACGTATATACATGGAGCGATAGGAGGTAGAAGGTGGGTGGCAGGGCTATCGTTAGTTGGTGTAGCTGGATTAACCAACAACTTGACCCACATGAAGGTGTTTGTGGGAGTAGTTAGAAATGGTTTGAGTTGTTGATACTAGGAGCAGTAGGAGGATTCGATTTTCAATAGTCACAGCTATATGAATTGGGACATTAATGTGAAAAGCTAAAATTTCTTTCTGGCCCCGCCAGGAATTGAATCCGGATTGGTGAGATATGGTGGAGAGCGTGCACCGGAGGTGAGTACATCAATTCCATAGGTATTACTGCAACTGATAGTGGTCGCCAACGGTGATGGCGTACGGCTCACTCACCCGACGACATTTGTCGCCTACCAAAATACGTTGCAAGGAACTCTCTAAAAATACTTTGATCCGCGACCAGAGACCGACAGCTCCTCGGTTCATTGCGATTTGCACTCGCGAGTCAAACCACGGAATGAGGGACGCGTCAATATTCCTGTTCTCTGTTGAAGAGATTGCGTTCGTACGGAAAGTGTTACATATTTCTTAACGATATTTAACTGTTGTTAATGGGAACAAAATTAATGAAACGTATTTTATCATTATATATAAAAAATACCTGCGCAGAATGGCGCCGGGTCCCACATCTAGAACGTCGAGACGGCCATGATGAGGTCCATGGGTGATGTTATACACCAACTCCGTGATTCCAGTCTCCGTCTCCAAGTGCAGATGCGAGCTCAGAACAGCTTGTCTCCCACCCTCTGCAACCTGCAGAAAAGCGGTGCATGTGTCAATAGTTAGATGAGGTCACTCTGGATAAGACTTGCTAAGTCAATTATGGTGAGGAACTTGTTCATACGTTTTGTGGATTATAAGTATCTCGCTTCATGTTACGCTACTTTTATTACTATCAGTTTGTCACAACTTACGAAGTGAAAAATAGTTTAAGTGATATTACGTAAAATGTTTCTTCGCTCCTTGCAGGATACATAAATATGTATCTGTGCCTTGGCATATTTGAGTCAATATGTCCTACCTGTTCCAATACTAAATTCATTTTCCAAGGATAATTTTATGAAATCTAAGCTAAAAAATAATTGGAAAACTTTTCTTTGTCACTGTTCTCTCGCTTGCATTGGTAATGGGCATTGGTATTTAAGCTCCAGTGTTACAGGTCTAAATTGATAGAACATCTTCATTGCCACTTCGCTAGAGTATCGTTCCAAAGTTCGTTGCCCTGTTCTCACCTGAAGACGTTCCAGAGTGGCACGTACTTCGTCACGCGTCTTACCCGAAGGTACGTGCAACAAGGAGAACGTGCCTGACTCGGAGTCGCATTCGGGTGCCGTCACGTAAAAGGTGAAATCATCTCGCACGTGAGAATATGCTTTTCGGTGCAGGCGGTAGCGCACGCGACCCATCGCCAGGTCCTGCTGAGTGAAGCCATCACCTGCCTGCAACAGATTACAGATTTTACTCGGAAAAATCTCACGGAAAATGACTTGTAATTGCGTTCGCTTCCGTCATGAGCGCCAACGCAACTCAGCGTGGTTGCGATCATGGCAAACAAGAAAAATAGGCCTGACATTGTCACGTGACAGGGTTGATAATTTTTTTCTTCAGTTTATTATTCTCTTTTCAACGTGCTTCAAACATTGTCAAGATATTGTCTCTATTAATTTTCTATATATTATTTCAGTTTGTCATCATTATTATACGCCATACTGTCACCCTTTTAATGTGTCGTATTCGTGCTGTATTAAAAATGTTTTAGTTTATCATTGATTGAATATATCACAATTATTCTTTGTCTCTATAAATATGTAATTATTTCTTGTGCATCATATCTTACACCTTCCAAAAATTCACATCTTTCCTTCTTGACAAGGTGCCGTCGTAAGATCTTTTAAAACACGCTGCAACTATTTTATAAATTAATTGTGGGAATAGTTTGCACACATTTAGAGAGCAACGAATATTAAAATGCATCAAATTTGTATCTTATGTAAAATGATTTATGTGTGTATACCTTTTATGATATGAGGAAATGAGGTGATATATTATTACAAGGAAATAAATATTAATACCATAAGAATCCAACTGATGTCTCGGAGTCAAGTCATCTAACTTTCCCCATTGCAGTTTACGGGGGGAAGAGCTCCGCAATTACTAGGTCTCGGTACTAAGAGAGGAGACGTGAGCAGCATCTCGCTCCTGCCACTTTGACTCTCAGATATACCCGGTACTCATTTTACAGCAGACTGAGGAGGTCTGGGAATCAGTCTGAATGTTGATGTGTGATGAAAAATTGTGTGGTAACAGTTGTCTGGTAACAATGCTTAAATGACATTTCTCAGATATCTTAATATACCATCGCTCCGAGTTAGTCAAATCACTGAGATGTATAATTGTTTTCTTTCTTATTGTTCTAATTGTCTTAAAACACAAAAATATGAATAATGATGAAGAAGAAATATGATTTAATTTGTGTATATCAAACAATATTCAGGAACTCGCTTGGCTCTGTTGAAACGCATAAGAGCATTAAGTACAAACATGGCGGCAGAACGCAACGGTTGCAAGATTTGTGCATCATTCCTCAGAAAAAGTGAAATGTCTTTTTATAATGTCCGATGATCCATGGATAAAAGTAGTGTAATAAATACTAGGGAAAATTTACTACAAATTAAAGTACACTTTCATTACTTCCGTGATGTAAAAGTGTCTTTTTTTAATTAAGTGTTTTCTCTATTCGACGCAATGTATTACACCATCAATTATGATCGCAATTATTTCATTTAAATGACCGGTGTGTTTTTTTCAAGTTGAAATCATAATAAGAACAAGCTATGCCTTTTTCGGGCATTTTAGTGATTTAATTCTACCGATGCCATTACTGCCTTAATTACAGCTGGTGTCAACGACACCTGAAAGCTGAAAGGGTAGAGTTACCTGTAGGCGTCGATGCTTGGGTTGAGGGGCGAGGTGAAGGGCGCCGTAGCGTGGAGGCCTTTGCAAACGAAAGGCAACTAGCGACGCGTCGGTGGGCAGCGGTTGAGTGCGATACTGCAGGTGCTGCAAGGTGATTGGCGCTTCGCGTGACCCATTTAGTTGCAGCTCCGCGTTGCGCACCAATGCCAAGCGCAGCTGAGCGAAAGTGACGCGGAAGTCGTAGATGGTGGCGCCCTGCGTCTCCAGAGCGGATACCTTGAACTAAGCGGGGAAAATATTTTGTGAGCCGGTTTTAATGAACTTCTTTCATTTTACAACAAGAATTCTAGATTGTAACTAGAATACATTTTACCTTCATCAATTTATTCTTTTGCAATTCTAAGAAATTACTAATAAACAAATTAAACACAAAGTGGGCCATAATTATAAAAAAGAAAAAAATTATATTCAAATCCCATTAAAATTTAGAAAACCACTGATTTGGATTCTCAGACCTCCAAGTGTTTCTCCTATCTAAGTTCTGGGTCGAAAGTTATAGTGCTTGGATAATTTCACCTCACCTCAAGCATTGGATAACATACCAGGCAAAAAAAAGAAAAAAGAAAAAAAAGGAAACAGTTACTTTGCCGCTAATATTTATTTTTATTTGCACAATAATACAATTAAATTTATGATTGTCCGTAATTTAATTAAAGCCAGAAAAACAACAAAATCCTGACATAAAAATTGAAGCTATTTAATGTGTTAGTTAACATACAAAAGAAGTGATAAAGGTTGGTGTCAAGGAGCATTTCACTCTAGAAAAACTAGTATCTAAGAGCTAATATAACCCTAATATTTATATAACTGTACTATTCATAATAGAAAAATACTGCAGATGAAGTATACGTGTTACATTCCATTCATTCTTTCGTTTCTTCCAATATAGTCCTCTAAAAGCATTTACGGTTCGCATTATAACGTTCAATTTACAGAAATTCCGTAACCGATGCTCTAGATAATTAATCATTGGGTTATTAAGACAGCTCCATAAATTGGTGCGCCTACCTCATGCAAGGTTACAGGTGACACGCTTTGACTGACATAAATTATGAGGCATTTTATGACGACTTGTCTACCTAGTTTATCGAAGATTTATTAGAATCGTCTCGAAAATATAGCGGAAACCATTTTCTTCTAGTCCGGGAATTTTGAGTTACATGCTTCGGAGAAAACGTTTTATTTAAAAAACTCATAAAATACCCAAATTCGAACGAACAAAAACAAAGTTATTTTCTTCGTTAGAACCTCAGTTTTCCGTAAGTATAGTTCTCTACGAAAAACACCTTAAACTAAAAAACGTGTTAGTTGTGATGAGAGAAAAAGAAAACATAAAATTATTCAAATACGCATTTTTCCTCATTTATAACGAACGTAGTAATTTCTCCCTCCATTTAATTATGGTACTTACAAAATTCTTAGTTTATGAAAGATAAGGACATATTTAGCTTTTTCTTATTTCCTTTATATACATTTTAATAAAAAATCATCGTGCAATGGCGAAAAGATAACTCTCCATAGAAAACTAGCTTATTGATTATAACGTATTGCACCCTGCAGCAATAGCTCTTAATTGTAGTTTCGTCCGAACGATGTTAAATGCGCCACGAATTCACCTTGAAATCGTCGTGTGCCGGTGTGCCACTGGTGTGGAGGTATCGGATCTGCTCGTGTGAGATCTGGTGGCCTGTGAAGTGTTCCACAGTCTGCCATTGGGAGGAGTCGCCGGTCCCTCCGCTGCCAACCACAGGACGAAAGCGTTGCACCAAACCGAACTGCGGAGGGCGAACCACCTGCGAAGCGAAAAATGTCACACGAATGCTTTAGTGTATGTATATATATATAGTTCAGGTCCAATGGGAGAGGGGGGGGATAACCCCCTTAACCGCCCATAGATCCACCGCTGTATGTATATATATATA
>NNCF01126349.1:981185-1054837 GCA_002313205.1 Laupala kohalensis | reverse complement strand
TATATATATATATATATATATATATATACAGCGGTGGATCTATGGGCGGTTAAGGGGGTTATACCCCCCCTCTCCCATTGGACCTGAACTCTTTACAGATAAAATTGAAGTTGGTAAATAGCATACTTTGTAAAAGTGTTACCAGATTAATAATTGTTATTGTTATTAATAATACCAGATTAATAAAATTAATAATAACGTATTAATAAAGATAACGATACCAAGCTAATAACTTGAATAGATAACTGTTATTAATAATACCATATTGCTAATTATTTATTTGATGCATTTTATTTAAAGGTAATATTTATAAAATTTGTGTTGTAAAACAATAATTTTTAAACAAAATGCTGCCCCCCCCTTTCATTACGGTCTAGATCCGCCGCTGTATGTATATACTAGTATACCATGTATTAAATACCATGTATCTTATGTGATAAATTACTTTCAGGAATTAACTTTTAAGTATTTCTTTCATGGAAACATTTGTTTAGTTACAATTTAAGACATTTTACATACAACATTTATGACTAAATTTACCCAAAAATAATCTTCAAATATTTTGATATATAATATTGAATTTATATTACGATGTTGTGTTAAACGAACATTGCATTTTATTCTCTTTATTTTTTAAAAATAATAGTGACAAAGTGAATATTGAATAGGCATTATGCAGAGCATTATAATTGTATTACATCACTTTTCTAATTTTACGAACGTGCAATCAATTCCATAGACTTTACTGCGTATTCATTATATTAAAAAATACGACATTTCTAGGAAATGTTTTCTATCTTAATTCGTCCATTCCGTGACCAACGTTTCGTCCATAATATCGTGAACATCAGGATAGTGGAAAAAAGTATTGAAGAAATTGAATGAGTTTTGTTTCGATTACATATTATACTTTTATGTTCTGTATTAATATACGTGTATGTAATATCTTGTGAATTTCATCGAAATCTTTTGAGGTGTAGGCGAGGAGGAGGAGGAAAAGATGATCCTCAGATAGAAGGATTGTTCGCTTAAGAAATAGTCACTACCTCGTATCTGACGTCGATCTGCGCATCGGGATCTGCGTTGGTGTCGAACGAGAGGTTGACCGGCGTGAGGCGAGTCGATGACTTGTGCACCAACACGAGACCGGAATTATTCACCAATCGGATCTCCAATGGGAAGGCAGCCACTCGAAGAAACGCCACACTGCTCGTCTCGATGCCGTCAGATACCTGGAACCATAGAGTTTACCATAGTCGTCGCGGCGAAAGAATAGGAACGAGCTGTAACCAATGGAAAGAGAGCGCGGCGTTGACGTGTATTTGCTGCAGGGGATAGTCTAGCGTAACTCCCATTCCTTGGCATACCGTGGCACCCAGACGAAGGCTGCTACGTCCGGTGGAAGAGCTAACCCCTAACAGACTCCTTGCGGACAAAGGTTAAAGATAAAATACTCTGTCCCTCACAGTTGGCACAACAATTACTGTCAGTTCTAGGAATCGACTGATGTAGGTAGCAGCCTTGGAACGTAAACTCAGTAAGTTTATGCTGAAAGGAGTAAAATACCCACGTTATTGCTGTCTGCCATCTCGCAACGTTGATACTGGCTTCTCGACTTACACATGGTCTTGAAGCTCCTCCCTCATTACTATTCTTTTGCCGCCAATGTAGGGATTACTGTAGACATCAATTTTACACCATGTCGGAGGCCATTACAAATACTGTTGTCGCATAGTTATGTATTAATACGATGCTCTTGTTGTGAAACTAACTCGCGTAAGTGGTCTAAAGATATATTACGTAACGAATAACTTTTATGATTGTGTTATAATACTTGCTTGAGATATATTTAGATGTGCAAAACTATCCATAATGACTGTTAATTGGAAGATAACGTGTTCCCTCCTCCTTCATTCACATTTCATTTACATCCCAGGAACTGTGATTTCACGCTTCGTCCACGTTTCTCTCACACTCTGCGGAAAATTTTCTCTATGGTTTTATAATTATTTTTAATTGAAATTTAAAATGTAATAAAATGCACAAAAATGTTGTATGGTATCCAAACGAATGGAATTTAGTTTAAGGCGAAAAAGGAGAAAACTTAGTTCGGCTGGAGTCTTTAGATTTTGTGATTGCCGTATTTCTTCTTAGTTTTCCATGTCTGAGTAATCGAGTTTAAGATAGCTGTGACGTAGCACTCCAGCTTATTTGATAGCCAACAGTAGACTTACGCCTCACGCACTTGTGACTTACGCATTAAAAAATTGTAATATTTCATTATGTTTCCTAGGCGGGAAACTGCGATAGGAAAGTGCTTTTAATAAAAACGTGTACGTCTTCTACACAAGAATTGAAATTATAAATAAAACTAATAATAAGAAATGTGACTTATGCCCTTGAAAGGAGAATAAGTTATAGTATATTGTTGGGGTTGTATACTCAATAGTTATACATACGTTGAGAACAGTATGTCTGTATGTCCGCCGCATTGAGCAAAGTCGGATAAGCCATAAGTTTCGAAATTTCGCACATACGTTTTCAGAGCATAACGGTGCGCTCTTTTTGATTTTATATTTCAATTTAAAAAAATTAATTTTTATGCGTTTATGAGAAAAAGTCGCGATGCGGAGAAGAACATCAAAGAGCTCTACAACTTCAAAATTTTATACACAAGTTCTTCGGGGTGTGCGTAAGTGCACCACCGACAATTTTATTCGAAATTCGATTTAGATATTTTGTAATTGAACGTTTAAAGTATATTTTAAATATTTTTACGACAAACACTGTATTTTTTGAATCAGAGCTTCGTCGTTTTGCCCTTGTGTTCTCCAGGGTTTGTCCCTTTGGATCTACGAACGTTTTTCTAGAAAACTGAATGAACAAATTGCATTTATTAGCCGTGCAGGGATTAGAGCGAACGACTTCGAGCTTCGAAGTTTAGTACCTGCGTTCTTCAGGATAGGTTCTAGTGCAGTACACAGCGATTTTGTCGAAATTCGAATTTTTCTTTCTTTAGCTAAAAGCTGTTTTCGGTGCAGAGCAATGAGCTTCGAAATTCGATTTTATTTTTTCCTCGCATACATTAAATGCAATTGAGAAAAAAAATTGTACAAAAGTTGATACTTTCACGCTAGCAAAGCAGCGGATTGATAGCGAGATATAAAACAAGAGAATAGGAAAAAGAAAACGTAGAAATAGGAAAAAAATATAGCAACGTTACCTGAAGAGCGAGTCGTGTGTTGCTGGCACTGCTGTCTCCTCCTCCGCCCTTATGAACGTATGCAATCAGCCCTTGATCCACTTCACTCTGCGTGAACGAGTCAATAGGAGTCCCTGGAGCCTGCGAACAAAACACATGTACCTCATTTCACGGTTGCTTTTTAGAATTTAGTTTTTTAAACTACATTCTCTGTTGACATATCAAAATAAAACCCAGAATAGGTCGCATTTCCAATCCTCAAGCGGCTTTATATCGTCCACTTTACTGAAAATTCGCGTTAAATTGGAGTGGACAAAAAATTGATGTGAATTGGATGACGTCACATCTGAATGTACATAAAATGGCCGTTCCGAAATAAACGTTTTTGATCTTGTTGGTTTGAGTTGTATCTCAACGTCACGGGGAGCTCAACGAACAACGAACTTTAACTCGGCTACCAATTCTGTGAACATGTGAACATAATTCATTGATAAACGAATGGTTTCTTTCGTTACCTTTGATTAATTTACGAACTTCAACTAACCAGAAAACACTGCAACGAGAAAAACCACAACGACGCACACTATTTAAAATTGGCAACTGACTCGAGAAGACACGGACGCCGCAAACTTGTGAGCAGAGATGCCGCTAGGAGCGCAAGTCAATTTGTACGAGACGTACTGAAAAATAGAGCATGTTCGAAAGTTTCCATACAATCCAGGGTTCTTGATCGGAATTGATGGAATGGTCCCTTGCTTGCTTCCGGAGAGTAAATTAGTTTATTGTCCTCTAGTGGTCATTCGCAGTTTGTAACTGCTTTTTTTGACAATCAAGTTTATTATTATTATTATTATTATTATTATTACTATCCACCTTTAGTCTGGTGAGTATCGCACAGAACGGTACGTAAAATGGACTGTGTGAAGCGGGATTTAGGAATACGACCACATCAATTTCGTCTTAATTACCACCGTAATTTTTACACTATGCAAGTTCAAACAAAGGTTTTGTAAGTGTCGCTGGGTTTTGTGAACGAGTAACATTTTTACTAGATATAAGTGGTGATTTGAGAAAGAATTTTTGTGCTAGAGCACGCTAGTAAAATCTCGGGTGCTCAGATAGTCATAACGCTATTCACATTCACAATTTGTTTAAAATATTCAAAATAATATGCACAGTATATATATATAGAAATGTGACAAATATGTATGACCGGTTACATCACAGTGTGGAAAATAATATGCCAGTGAAAGTAATAGGTATATTCTTCAATCAAGTACATAAAAACAAATAAAGATAGCTATTTATAATGAAACACATGAATCACGTAACACATACCTGTGTTCGTTCGAAGTATCCTCCATCGGAGCCTGCTCCTGTCCCAGATGTCTGACGCAGCACGGAGTACACCAAAGCACTCGCAGGCGAATCAGGGTCATCGGCGCGCAGGAGCTCTGACGTCAACAGCTTACGAGTGCCCTGCGCACAGAATACACGTTGGTAGGACTGGAGAACTATAGCTGTCCTCACGAACGATGACACGTGGTTTCGAAATGCGCAATAGCACTTGCGAAACATGTGACCGTGTAGAGTTGGAGAGCTGATAAAACTAATACTACTATCTCTCTGCGAACATCTCACTGTCGGGCATTACTAAAAACCATCTCCCTTCTCACACACTAGCTCGTCGGCTGAACCTATGACCTACCTGTAGATGCATCGTGAAACATACAGCTGCCTTAGCATGTTTTCAATTGTCGCTGTGGCTTCTGGACAAATGGCATCCCAGTCTCTGGATGAAGAGACGGTACAGAGGAAAACAAGCTGACGCTCGAATTGAAAAACAAAGTTTCTTCTGTGTTGGTGTGAAATGTACGTGGTGATTTACTGAAGTATTGATCCTAGATCAGCGAGAAAGGAAGGTTCCGAAAGGTGTCTTGGGCGTGTGAGCTGATGTGTGAGGGATCTGTCTGTTTACGTAGTGTGAGTGACAGAGGCAATATTTTTTCGGAGTGAAGTACGCTGTAAGTGCTGGAAATGAATACTCAGTACTCAGTTTGCCACACGTCTATGGATAATGATAATGGCGTGTAACTTTGAGGTGCGAAATGGCACTTAAAAACACGCCATTTCCCTATAGAGAGCAGACGATGGATTGATTTCTAAGATTATTTTGCTTTCCCGGGTTTTTCTCCGTTTTTCCTTCGGGTAGAGGCGGATTTCTTATACAGGTTCTCTAGGCTTTGTGTAGGGGCGTTTTTATTGTAACAATAAATCATGAATTTAGTTTTTTTAAAACTCATATGATTTTTAAACACTATACTCAGAATAATCTATAGTTCGATAACAACTTGTACATGTAAATTTACAAACATATTTGCGTTAAATTACAAACATATTGACATTATATATGTATTATAACACGCAGCGAACTTTTTATCTTATCTAGGAACTTTCGCTGAAATTTTTTTGAATCCGCCTCTGCCTTAGGGCCCTTGATCGGAATTGATGGGATGGTCCCTTGCTTGCTTCCGGAGGGTAAATTAGTTTATTGTCTTCCACGTGGTCATACGCAGTCTGTACTGTTTTTTGACAATCAATTTATTTATTTATTTATTTATTTACTTTCTACAGTGATATTATGAACAAGGTTTTATTCGGCTGTGCCTTAACATGTTAGAGACACCGAGAAGAAGCTATTGTATACGCAAGCCACGGAATTAGTTTCCCGTGAACAAAAGAGAATCGGATGCGGGCTAGTAATTTCTAAAAGTTGCTCAAGTGTTTAGTTGGCTACCGATACACAGTGAGAACTGTTGATCAGATAAGAAAAAAAAAACATTCCAAAAGTATCAGAGTGTAATTTCTCTTTCGACAGTGTCATCTTCACTGATTCTCCTCACGGGGCGGGCTGGATCTATGACCCCGACAAGCGAGTACCTCCAGTCGGGAAATAACCCGCCCCGTGCGGACTAGTAGTGAATGCAAAAGTCTTCGTTTGTGCGACCATATGGCACGACCCATGGTGATGACAATAATCTCGCAGAAAGATAAATTTCAACGTATAAATTTATAAAATTTGTAAAAAAAAAAAAGATTTAAATATTCGCCTCCATTAATGGAGTATAATTATTTTGTTTCTATTGTACGTGATTTTTAAAGATGTCGATGTGTTCGATTGTTTATAGTCTCGCCATTTATTGATGTTGTGGATATATGTTCATAAATAACGAGTGAGATTTAGGACAAACCGAAACATAAAATACACGCAATTCGGTTTCATTAAATAACCGTTACAGATGAACAGAAACAATAATGACATTAACTCTGTTATTATCTGGTGTTTACTTAGATTACAAAAATCTTCTGGATGCCATCATAATAATAATTTATTGACAGATATAAATTGACCATGACACAAAAGTATAGAAAATTTAAAAAAACAAAAAACAACAACAACAAACAAACAAGAACCTAAATCCATGTTTAAGGAATTTGATTTGAACCCATCAGAAGACATTATTTTCAGTAAAACAAACAAACAAACAAACAAAACAATTATCTTCAACTGCTCTAATAGCTCATTACTTTTCCTTTATTTAGACATTTCTTGGACATATTCTGGACATGTTGGGTTGTTAATTTGACTCTTCCATATAATGATTTCAACGCTCGATTCTAATAAAAGTAGAGAGTTACTGATCTTTATTTTTATAATATATTTAAATAATTAAATCCGTCTCCGCAGATTGATGCTAAATTTATCTCGTAAAACGTTTTAACAAAAGCATGAACGTAGGTAAAACTTAGTCCCAGTTTCACATGATTCACCTGTTGAGGTATGTCATGGAAATCTTTTAACAGTGTTCTCCGATTCACTTTGAATCCATCGCCATTTTCACCTGTTCATTGTTATCATATCTCTTTCTTCACATGGGAAAGATTTGCTCGACGAAGATATTAGAAAGGAATCAGAATTTACTGACACGAAAAACTCTACTAATTAGTGTTGTCACCTCATTGAAGTTAACAAATTGTTTGTTGCTTGTTTTACAAATAGTTAAAGACGAGCGTCAATACATAAAAAAAATATGAGTTTATTTTTAGTTGAGGTAGGTGCAGAAAATGTAAAAAATACTGTAATATTGAGCTACTACGACTGTGTTGTTTTAATACCACAATCAAAAAACTTAATTATTTATGGGGTACACCAATCAATACAACATATAAAAAAATCTAAAATCAATTCACGAAATATTTTCTTGTTCTAGAGAATCCATCTCTCCCAAATTCATTAGTTAAGAAGAAACAAGGGAAAACAAACTTTTCTTAAGTTTAATGAAAGGGTGCGTGAAGAAAGACGAGTCTATACAGTTGCTTCCAAGTTATTCATAAAATTCCTTCCCTTGTTTTCTAAATGAACTTCGTCAAGTTCCGCAAACCGCTTGAGAGGAGTTGACGTGGAGAGGAAACAAGTTAAGATAGCGGAAAGAGAAAAAACATGACTTTCTTTGTGGACGGAATAAAAAAGATCAGAAGTTATGAAAGCATTATTTTTCTTCTTCTCTGTAGCTGGCGTTTTCTAAATTGGCTACAAATGGCTTAAGAGCTTTTCTCGCAGTGGTGAAAAAATTATTTTTTGACATTTTAAGTTGAATTCTGTGAATACAGCAAGGACGTTTTGACCAAAAGGAAAAGAGATGTAGGTCTCATAAACCCTTGCAAGTCCATTGTTTTACTTTGGGGTTGCAGTATTTCCTCAGCTGTCTGTCGACTTTACGTAATCGTTTGGAGTGTGAAGAAGGGGATAGACGACCCCTTTTACCTCTAGATATATCTAATAAAAATGATTGATTGACAGTTTATTCAATATGCAAATCAATTCTACTTGCTGGATATATTAAACTTTATGAAATTATCTCAAACACACACGACGACCATTTCACAATAATCAGTTTTTACTTGTCACGCACGAACGGAAATTTAATTAAATTAATTTTTAATTGTATATCTTCAGGCCATGAGACCTGCTCTTCCCCCTATCCGTGACTTGGATGATTGAATCGGGAAGGAGAGTTGCTGGGTTGTCGAGGAACTTATGGTACTGAACCGAGACGTATGCCTGGAGTAGGTGAGGCTGAAAATCTCAACTAGTTCGGAGGAGCAGGATTTGAACCCATACTCTACCGCTCGGTGTGATCGCACAAGTGATGACCCAACCACTAGATCACCGCTGTCACTTTCGCATTTTCGGGAACATCCTTAACGTGTGATATCAGTTCAACGAGCAAGGGCATCGGCAAGAGAGGTGGGCTGTAGATGAGGAAATAGCTATACATCGAACTTCGTGAAAACGTGTGAATCGGTCGGAAAACGATATCCTAGCGACACGGGGTGAGGAGTTCTACTGGTATCATTAACAACCGTTGCAATGTACTTTTTATATGTACTTGTATTTCACACACATATGGATATTTTGTCGTTCTTGGCAGGATGTTATACTTAAAGTTCTCGTGTCAATTAGTATCCATTACCATAGAAATCTCTTAGATTGCGGTTAACCTCACCGCCAGGTAACAGATTAATCATGTTACGTCGAATAAAAATGGGAGACGGGACCGGGGTTCGAACCCGGGACCTTGAGCTTTGCGCTTCTTTGGGTTTCACAAGTTGAATGAGAATGGTAGACGGGCCCGAGAGGCGAACGGGATGGCGCAGTCGGTAGGCGCATGAGCGCGCAGAGCTCAAGGTCCCGGGTTCGAACCCCGATCCCGTCTCCCATTTTCATTCGACGTAACATGATTAATATCCATTACCAATTATGAACAGACCGGTGGGGTTCCCCGAATGTAAATCTTCGAAGTATTTTAGCATAGGCTCTAGGAGGAGGAGACGTGGTCAGCATCTCACTCTGGCCGATATGACTCCCGACGTAGACACGGTATTCGTATAATAGCAGGTTGAGTAGACTGGGAATCACTCTGGACGAAGTGACATGAGTCAAAACCTCTTCACCTCGTCAGGAATCGAATCCTGGTTGTCTAGCTCTATGGTCATGCAATGTTACAATATTCACATTAAAGCGAATTTGAGTTAAACGCTTAGAACATAATATTTCCTTTACTTTCCCATACATGTAATATATAATGAAAGTAATCTTAAAAGATAAAAGAGGTTCAAGATCTCTTCTTATTTCGAATTGGTTACGCAAGAGTCAAATTTTTGCGATGATGTCGGAGTTGTGTCAGATCAGTAGTGGAGTTAGAGTAGGAGCTACCAGCTCCCTCAAAAATAAGCGAAAAATGTCTGGTATTTCGTAAAAGCATAAATTACGTTTAATACGAAGGGCTTTAGTCGCATTCGGGAGTAAAAATGTCCATTTTTTCAGAATAGTAAATTGCCTAAAATTGAGTCGTTTTTCTAGTTTTCTATACTCCCATAACCATCTGAGAACTAAGCTTTCCCTTAAATAAGAATTCCGGGTATTTCATTGGACAGAAAAATTGGTTTCCTCGGAATATCACAAACAAAATGATGGTTCAGAACGCTTGAAAATTGTATTTGTTTGCACCTGTTTTTGGAAAATTCATTCTAACCTGATTTCTTTCCTTTAATCCATAGCCCTATTGGCTTTTGATGACTTGAATAGTAGCAATGAAATCGGACGTACAAGTTGCCCATTCCATTTTCGTACGTACGCACGAAGCTTCGTAGATACAATGAGATATTGAATTACAAAGAAGAGTAATCGTAACTTTACGATTATGGATGTTATTTTAGTTAGTTTTGTTTGAGAAAAACTTTTTTTAATGGTTATGTTATCGGTATACCTAATTGACAGTTCAATTAAAATATAGTTCTTTTACTGGCATGAATGTAACGTTCCGAAGCCATATTTTACTTACTAATGCAAATATCAATAATTAAATCAAATAATATATTGAGTAATGAAAATGAATTCACAAATATACTTTATAGATCTTCTTATACATTTAATGGTATTTTTAACAATACAGTACATAATAATTTATTCAAGTAACATGTGCACATTGACCAAAGATTGTTTATTTCCATTAATATTTCGTAGCTAACATGCAATCTGTGTAAAACTGTAATATCATTTATTTTATACAGTTCATCCGAAAGGAAGAACATCCGATAGCAACATAAAGAAAATGGAAAAATAAATAGTAAAATCAAAATTATTGATACGAAGCATTTCATTGAGGTTTTTTAAGACAAAGAATATGAAGAGATCGAGAAATAGCGATAAGAACCGAGAGAAGTGGAGATGTACAAGCTCAGAAAGATACATTTCTTATACACATCATAAAAAAAGACAATAATTTAGAGATATTAGAGAACTTGAAATGTTTTCCATAATGTACCTGATTGAATTACCTTTCCTTTTTTATATAATATTAATGAATTAAAGAGATTGTATTAAAACAAAATACGGTATATTACGAAATTATTTTGAGAAAATTTCCTTTTCAGAAATATTTCGGAAGTTAGAATCAACTTAAAAAATAGTACGTAGCATAAATTCCCGGAAGAAAATAACTTTGAGGCAAAAATTCAACATTCATCTGCCATTTATATTATTTGTATAGTTTTTAAAAAAATTCAGAAGAAACTACTGACTTTAAAAATTAGTTTTTCGGAAGTCTGTCTCTCTATGAAATATCGCGAGAATGCCGTCGAAAGAGTACCAACCTGCGCCAAGCGAAGCACTTTTCCTGCAGGCAATGCCAACTGTGGCGCGTCGTTCATTGGCGTTACATTCACAGGTAGCACGAATCGGTGTCGACCTTGCAAGTAAGCAGGCAACGTGAAGCCAACACCTGCAGAGAGCTCCAGCTCCAACTGCACGCTGTCTGCGGGCTGCTCACTGCCATCGTGCAAATAACGCACCTGCAACAATGAAGATATGCAAAGCGTCTTAAGGCGGGACCGATCACGGAGATGTATAACTTTTATTTTTTATTATTCTGATTGTTTTAAAACAACAATTTGAATAATAATAATAATATTTTGGATCTATCAATAATATAGTACAAACAATATTCAGGAACTCTCTTGACTCATTAGAACGCATGAGAGCTTGTTCAANAAAAAAAAAAAAAAAAAAAAAAAAAATTGTTGTAAAAAAAAAAAAAAAAAAAAAAAAAAAAAAAAAAAAAAAAAAAAAAAAAAAAAAAGCTTGTCAGTTGACCTATACATAAAAGCAATGCAAAAATACGACGGAAAATTTACTACAAATCAAAGTAAATTTTCATCACTTTTGTGATTTAAAAGTTGGTCTTTTTTTTTAAGCGTATCCTCCATAAGAAGTAATGTATTATACCATCAACTATAATTGCCATTATTTCATTTTAATGGCCGGTCAGGTATGTCTTTCAAGTTGCAACCACTATAAATGCATATTACTCTGTCAATTTCAGTTATCCTACTCTGGTACTACCTTAAGATATTTCTGCCGAGACCTTATCCTACGTGAGTGATAAATTCGAAAGACAGCGCTCGACAACTTACTGCGACAAAATGTAGCGTAGAGCACTATAAGCATAGGTATTCTCATTCTGCCATTTTGGTTCCAAACTCGGCTGTTGCATTTTGTGAGTTCCGTGAAAATGCATCGACAACAACATTATACTCAGTCATCTTACTTTGTCTCAAGAAATTCAACTTAAGAAAGAAAACATGAATGGAAACGCACTGTGTTTATTAGTTTATTGTATATTAGTCGCCGTAAATTACTTTATTGTTCTCAACGAGGTCACACAGTTTGTAACAGATTTCTTGACAATAAATTATTTATATATTTATTGTCAGTCTAACTGGCTTAATGTTGGCATAGAACCTGTAATCAATGTAACCAACTCATTTGCTCCGCCATCGTCATGATAAGAGTACTTCGCGTTCTGTTGGAAAGACATTCTGTACTTTTTGCATCGAGCGTGTGGAACGAATATTACCTTGTGTCTTTGTTTGTTGTGTTATTCACTTGTATTTTTTTTTACAGAAAATAGTCCCTGTTGTGACTGCTATTAATTTGGATACTTAAATTCTTTGTAAACACGCTTTTCCTGAAAATTTTCAAGCAAGCTTTTCTTGAAATTTTCGGTAAGTTATCGGTAAGACTTGAGAGTGAATTCATTCGATACATGATTTTGAGTAATAAGGTTTCTTATTTCTTCTTTAATAGTGCCCATTCTATTGAATACGGTTTTCTTGATTTACTTTGGTTTGTTTCATGCTTCGTAAGTAAAAGATGTAGCGGGACGCTTTAACCTCACATAACCTCAGCTGATGAGAATGACATTGTGGACCGCCACCTGCACGCGAATGAGCTTCAAGGATTTGTTTCGTGGAGGCTGGCAATTTGTGTAAGGCAGCCATATTAAATAATTTTAGGGAAAGTATCACGACTTTGAGTATACTTCGGATCACTTCGGATTTTGTTGTTGATGCGAAACATAGCTTTAATGGCAAATATTTTCTGTTATTGACTTAGGTTTAAAAGATAATTAAATTGTTTTTTTGTAAATACATGCGCATAGGATGAAAACAACAAATGAATATGATTCAATTTGAATTTCACAATTCAAGAACTGTTGTTTACTTTAACTCACAACTTTCAAGTACCTACTGGGGGAGGGAAGTTTTCATCGTCTGTGACCAAGTGAAAATTGCGAGAATTGATTACAAATATAAAAAAATTGGAAAGGGCAAAGAACAACTAAAAGGGGTTCTGGTAATTTTATTAATATATCTTACCTTGTCCTTGGACATATCCAGCAACGTAAACACGTTCCGATTGGCTCCTCCATTTCCACTGCTGGAAGATGTCTGTAATAGAATACGCATAAACTCACAAACTACATCGAAATAGGGAAGCAAATATTTCAACGTTAAGAACTTGCAACGAAATGATGACACAAAAATATAAAACACCGAAGAAGATATTTTAAAACTTTTTATTTTGTTACTACTGTCGGATACAGGATTATTTTGTTGCGGATGTACTTTCTAGGTTAAATGTGTACTGAATATTCGACCTCTAACCGTGCCCACTTAGAAAACCGATTTGAGGGAGAGATTGATCGTTCGTGGTGTGGTATTTTGAATTTTCTATTCCAGCGGTAAGTTGGATTTCTGAAAACATTTTGGAAGTATAGCGTGTTTCTATAAAAAAAAACACACATTTACAAAATTGTATCTATTTGTATATCTTGTAACCTAAAGCCGTCAGATGATCTGACTAAAAATCTCTAGAGATGAATAAACGTTGAACTGAAAGTACGTATTATGCCCCATGGGAAATGCATTACAACCACTAAACTACAGAATTGTTTCGGAATCTTTGGTTCCAAATTTGGGTGAACTGCCAACCTAAACAATTTATTCCCCCAGCGCCTTTCATTACAGTACCTTGTGATTTTATATCTTTCAAGGAGTATTAACTACGTAAAATTTGATAAAACACCTCCCAAAAGTTCCTTTTTTTCAATACTCGTTCATTTTAATGCAACACTAAATTACAATAGCTATTAAAAAAATACCGTGCTGGAATTGTCCAAGAATTCTTAATTTTTAAATTTACTTTGAATGAAATTTAATTTATTGTAGTTTCTATATCGTTTCCGTGGCGTCGGTAAACGTGCAACGAATCTGTCGGTCTAGCAACTGTAATGATTCTAGCTTTCGTTCTCGTTTCCACATAATGCTGACGCTCCATCTGCGCGTGCGCGAGCCGATTTCTACTAACCTAACCACAAACATATCCGAGTCATTATTGCCAACTTATCGGTCAACGTAGGATAGAATAAGCTTATGTATACATATAAGTTTTCATTTGGACCACTTTTTATATACAAGTGCGAAATAACATGTTATTTTTACATCGATTTGGAGTCAATGTTTTTAGAAAAGGACTACCGCTACCCTTCTCATCTCTCAAAGGATACAACTCACAGGCTCAGAAGTAACGTCTACTCTGTAGCATGAGCGTCTCTTGAGACTCAATGTGTCTCGGGGCGACTCATATTCTCCCTAAAGAACTTCTCGAGATGGTGAATTTTCATATCGACATTTTCCCCTGAAATGTCTGTGTTGGCTGACCTGAATCTCTTCTCTTGAAGATTTTTGTCTTTCCGGTTGGATCATTTCGGCTGCCACACTGCAACCTTCTGCAGAAGTTCGAGGTTGACTACGTAATGAGTCAAACGGAGTCAACTCGAATATAGTGACTTCTGAGTAAAGATGCAGTGTGGAAGCTGAAACGTTAAATTTTCAATCATCGACTCGGCTCCAAGCGGTAAGCCAGAAATCTTAACTCCGCTCGAGTCCGTCATCTTTATTTTCCATCATAGATTCGATTTCTCGTTAACTGAACTGAACAAAAGAATGAAAATGTAACGACAAGCAACTCACGTGCTGCGTTTGCTGAGCCGCAGCGCCTCCTGAGGTGGGCAGAGCAGATGAAGAGCCTCGGTCCCATAGCTCCACTTCGAGGCGCCCGTACTTCGGAGGCTCCGCCACGTGGAACAACACCCCCGACGCGCGGACGCCGTACTTGGGGTAATCCAGCACCACGTCCACGTTGCGAGTGGTGAGCAACGCATTGGAACCTTCGGAGACCCGCAAGGGACTCAGAGAAACCACTTCCAACGCTTCGGCGGCTCCAGATACTCGCGAGAACACCTACGCCAAAAACGCTCTCAATCACCATCAAAATTCTTGTAATACCAGTTTGTTTTAAATATTTGAAAACGGAATATGGTGGAATGAGACGGTGGTTATAACTGTACATCCCCGACCCCGGACGATAGGGGACCAATTATGAAACCATTTTCGTAAGCTCTCGATAGCTGGCTTCTACTACCTGAGCACTCGTGTCTTCACACTCGTAAATTTTTGAATGTTTGTTCTGATTCCCTTCTTAAGTAGGCTAATAATCTATATCCAGGAAAACAACACGAAATTTAGATGATTCGTTCAGGAGGTGTAGAAGGTTGAGGATAAAATACATGCGGTAAATGCAGAGGCTCTACGGTCCGGCGAAAATAGATTCGCGGTCTCACGAGGACGCCGAATGACGCCATATACATATCCCTCTACGTTCCTGCCATTGCCACGCATCGACACGTACAATGTCACCACTAGGTAAATATACTATACTTTCGAAATGTTTATATGTATTTTCAGAAATATCTTTTTTGATGTAGATTTACGCAAAAAAGCCCACTACAAAGAAATATTTCATTCTATTGAAACGTTTTTAACGACTTTGTAAGTAACTATTTTTCTTTTGACACACACGTTTCGACTGCTTGTGAACATTAACGTTGACGGAAACAAACAGTCGAAATTTTATCTGTTAAATGAATATAAGTCTATACATAAGGTCCTTTAAAATATAATTTTAATATGATAGTAAACGAGAATATTGCTGATATTTTATTCCAATCAAGTTTTTTTGTGTAAAAGTTTATTTATTTGCTGTCTTTTCTGAAGACGTTCCGTTAGTCAGGGCTTGGGGATATAGTAGGACTTCAAATTCGCTACCTTGTATCCTTGGGCGAAGTCTGGCTTCACACACAGAGGCTGATCACATTCGCATCGGAAGGAGTCGACGCCATGTTGGACGCATCGAGCACCTGCGATGCACGGACCTTCCCCTCCGACCAACGCCGTCGTCGCCGCTGCCACAGCTCCAGCAGCCACCCCTGGCGTCGGCTGCGAAAGAGGGGGTGGAGGTGTGTGGCAAGGGAACGTCCACACACAGTCGGGGAGCACTCCCTACGAAACAGAGGAATTATTAAATAAATAAAAAAACAAACTTTATTGTAAAAAAAGCAGCCACGAACTGCGTATGCCCACGTGGAGGACAATAAACTAATTTGCTCTCTGGAAGCAAGCAAGGGGTCATCCCATCAATTCTGATCAAGGACCCTAAGGCAAAGGTAGATTTAATATTGCCACACACTCCTAAGTTAAGAATAAAAATAGTTCGGTACATGTTATAATATTAACATAATACCAACAAATTTGTATAGAAATCTCTTAGATTGCGGTGAACCTCACCGCCAGGTAACAGATTAATTATGCTATGTTGAATGAAAATTGGAGACGGGACCGAGATTTGAACTCGGGAACTTGAGCTTAGGGCGCTCATGCGCCATTCCGTTCGCCTCAGAGGCCTTTGGGTCTCGCAAGTTGAATGAGGATGGAAGACTGGCCCGGGAGGCGAACGGGATGGCGCAGTTGGTAAGCGCATGAGCGCGCTAAGCTCAAGGTCCCGATTTCGAATCTCGGTCCCGTCTCCCATTTTCATTCAACATAGCATAATAAACAAATTTGTATTTAATAAAACACAAGAAAGTAATTTCACTAGGCCGTAGAAGAGCGAATATCTAACTATAGATTATTTGCAAATTATGGTAGATAAATCGTAACTATTAAATAACATTGAATTCGAGATTTATTATTTCAACAGATGCCGCCCCCAGGCAAAAGCCTAGCGAGTCTATAAAAAATCCTCCTCTACCCAAAGGAAAACCGTAGAAAAACCCGAGCCAGGATGGGGCAGGGATTAATTTTAGGGTTCGACTGTAAAGCATGATAACAAAAATTGAAAGATTATTATATAAAAAGTATTGGACAAATTTATGAAAGAATGCAATGAAGATACAGTGCGATGTCATTCATACATGGCATTAATGTAAAATATTATTTTAACCGTCGCTTTTTCGTATAGAACATACTAGCCGTACAAAGAAGTTGTTTTCTCTGAGTGAGTTAACATCTTTTACTCCCTAACTCTTGTATCATTGTCTGATTTTTAAAAAATTGATGCACAGTTTCGTAAATGCCGTGCATACGCGTGTAAAAAATGATCGATTCCTTGGAGTATGTGATGTTTCTAGTGAACAGAACTTTGCAGCGAAATATGAAGGCTACATAGACTCGTTAAAGAGGGTTCTTTAGATCCCTTACATCGAGAGTCTTTAAAGAAGATGAAAAGGACTAAAAATTCGGTATTGGTGGAGTTCTAGAATGGTGTTAAGGTTAAAGATGTAACGCAAAAATTATGACTGCAATTTCGGCAGTTCATACATTTTCACGTTCTTTTAAATTACTTCTTTGAAAGTCCCATAACATTGGTTAGCTGTTTTACTTAACTACATTTTAGATCTTTCATAGCTTGTGACCTGTTAACCTGATCCCAATATAAAAAATAAATCAGCCCGCGAGAGTTTCTCCATATACATACCCATACTAACTTTCTGTAAATTTTTTATATAATTTCTTTGTAAGAACATAAAAAAACATAAGACTTGCATAAACAACAGTTGAACATTTTATGCGAAACGTTTTTGAAATTACAAGGAACTGTAGAATGATAATGATTGAAAAGTATGTGTGCACATTAACGTCATTTTAGGAACGCGATGTACATTGATACCTTGTTACGTTTTACAAAGAACTAAATTAAAAAAAAAAATTCTTATTCCTGCTGGTTGCAGAATATTCAATAAGAATCCTTTCAGGTTTCTGCGTTCTACGTCTTTCAATCTTCTCGTCTTTTTTAAGAGGTCACCTGGGGGATAATAAGTGGAAAAAAAAAGAAAAAAGAATCACTCAAAGTTCCTGGTCCATTGATTGTGTTGTGACCACAACCGTGAAGTACTAAATAATAGATCTTCCTCACCTGTGTGGCTCTTGCGGAAGGCAAACCAAGACGCTGCTGCTTCTCAGAAGCAGTCATCCCTCGCATGCAGCCTCGGAAGGAAGCATCGGCAGTCTGCACGCCCTGCAACAAAGACAAATAAATGAATACTATTAGAATAGAAGAAAACAGAACAATGACATGGAATCGAGCTTAAATAATTTTTCTTCTCAAATAATTATAGTTTTTGCAGATTTATTAAAATTTATTCCAGACATAATCATAGATAATTTAACATGATGGTCAAACAAATGGATGCCTAATAATGACCTATTAATCTCAGTATTGAAAGTTTACGTCATCTTGGTACCGATTGAGGAAATAGTAGATTCAAATGTTGATCCTCGCAGATTTCTCTATACTTCTGCGGATGGTGTCTATCCTCGACTGTTCGGGAAACTCAGCGACTCGCAATATAGAATTTCCGTGGGTGTCAGTCGAAGTTTTTCGTCACGGAATTTTTGCTACCCTCACAGATTAACATATTTGGAGGTATCCAGTTATTACATTAATGAACATTAGTAAATGAATGACTTGACAAGGTTCACTTCATTAAATAAATAAAACCCTCCTTTGTCTTGCGATTCAATTGGCAGATATTCCTTTGCCTTCTAACCAACCAATAGTGTTTTAAAAATGTAAATTACTGTCCCAGAAATCTTCGACCCCGACGGAGACGTTAGCTGCATGATCGAAGTGTTGATATTTTCAAACGCCGTATCCCGCAGAACCGAATACACGAGGGTATTTCATACAGAGGAAAGTGTAGAATGGATATCACCCGTACTTTTAGAATTCAACATTTCAACGTCTCACCTAGATGAACAACTTTTCCTGTACTAATTGCAAGTCCAAATCGTTTACTTCTCGTTCAATTCGATACACGACCGCTATTCCTAATTAACGTACGAACATTGTGAGCAAGAATACGGATTTCCGATCTCCCGTTGTTGCTGAGTGCTCAATGCTTCAAGTTGTGCTGGGGACGGTCCTCCGCTGCTTTTTGTTACTGCTGAAATATAACAAAGACTGAATGCAGCGGTCAGAGTATTTTCTGCCTTCGACTGACATAAAAAAAAACTTCTTGTGTCGTGCAATTTAATTATGCATTTGTTTGTCAGTCTAGTGTGTTAGTTGCGACACGAAGAGTTCAACCCTGAACTGTCACCCTTGATACCTTATGAGCACATTTGTCTTGAGCTGCCATTCGTCAGTGAGTGGCGTAGACTCGGAAATGAAACAACGTACCTCAAGAAATCTCTTCTTCTAAGCACTGACCTGCGCTAGAGCTCTAGCTCTCTTGTTGAGCTCTACACCTCCGACGTAGAGAGTGTCTGCCAGATCGAGAAAGCGAGACCCGCCTTGAGGTAAACGTTGCGACGCCGATACCGCTCCACCATCTACACTCATCTCCATGAAGGTCGGGTTGAAATGCAGAGACAACGAATGCCAGCGCCCATCAGCCAATGACGCTTCGCATCGCAGCTCCACGGCACCGTTCCCTGCGAAAAAAAAAGAAAAAAGAATATGAGTTGAGGATAAAAACTACTAGATTAGATACACTTGCACAGGAATCTCGTTAATCCGAACACGTCCTAATCCGACATGTTCGTTAATCCGACACAATATTTTTTATTTTCTCTATACATATTATATTAGCCATGACTCGTCTCATAAGAATTTATTTCGTTTTGTATTAATAATTAAAAATATAAAAGAATATAAAGAAAATATAAAGAATGGTCTTTGGTGGGCCAGAATGGCTGAACTAAGCTTAGCAGATAGATCCAATCATACTCCATTTGAATTAAGCCTTATTCCTCCCAAACATTATACCTTAAAAATTAACAAACTAAGACAAACAGTAATAGGTGCATATCCAATTTTCCGGGTAACAAAACGATCTCATGCTATTATGCTATTTACCTAATAAAACAACTTGTAGAAATTTTCTGGGGAAGAGAGACAATACTTATTTTTTTTAAATGTTGTTAATGAGAGTAGAGATGATGCAGGGTACATATGTTATGGTTGGTGTGGTTGGATGGTAGGTTGTTTTATGAGGGGAATTCATAACATTAAGGAATAAATAAGGTAAAGAGAAGAATCCATGAAATGTCAATCCATGAAAAAAGCGCCAGAACAAATCGCATAAATGTAATATCATGGTTCCTGAAGCGTTGAAGATAAAGCACACATTATAGTGAAAGCAAGTTATAGAATGGGATTTATTGGGGAAATATTGCAGAAGTCTAGAATCTCCAAAACTGGTTTTTAAAACCCAGAGATTGCAGCAGTGAGAACAAACATGACATGACTAACAAAGACATAGTAGTAACATGACTTACAGAATCACAACATGATGAAAATCTTTTCTCTCAGGACGAATATGAACATTACTGCAAATGTATCAACAGCACAGGCACTGGTGGGCATAGGAAATACGAGTAACTTTTTCACCAAAATTTTTATTTTTGTACCGCTGAAATACAATGTGTAAGGGATTCCTCACCTATGCTTATTATATGATGGTTTAATGGTTATAACTCTATTTTTGAGCTTACCCTTATTTTCTCCAAGGGATTGAAACCTACCTTTGTTCAACAGTAAGCGCGCTCGGCCGCCGACCAACTCCAGGGCCACGAAATCCGACTGCGAAGCCAGACCCGTGTTATAGAGCAGCACTCCTCGTTCGGACGTTGTCTTCAGCTCCACGTGCCACCTGCAACAAGATGGCGGACCAGAAAAAGAAATTATAAATCTAAGTTTCCTATAGCTCATTATTGTCAGTATTGGAGTACTCAAAGAGGTGTATTTTTTATTCTTGTGTTTGTAAATGGGAAATGTAACGTGCTATTGAAGCTTGTCTACATGGAGCGATGGGAGGTAGGAGTTGGGTGGTAGGGTTATTGTTAGTAGGTGGGTTTTCCAACAACTTGGCCCATGTGGAGGGGTTGAAGTAGTTGGTTAAGAGTTATTGATACAAGGAGCTCTGAACTGGGAAATTAATGTGAAAATAGACATATTTTTTTATGACCCCCGCCAGGAATTGAACACGTGGTGCGCAAACGCGATAACGTTTACACGCGAATATAAACGGAAAGGAACATTCGGTATCGAACATTCACGATCTTAGGAACGTTCCTGATTTCGCAAATGAAAACTTTGTAAATTTTTGCAAGGTTTTTGAGATTTAGGCCACACTGTGCATGGAACCAAGCAGTTAATCCGCAACCGTTACACAGAGCATGATTCGTACACGAGTGGATGAAACCGAACAATTAATGTTGGGTATAATTCGTGCAGGATTACCGTGCCTCCTAGTCAACATCAACATTAGTTAACTCAATATGGCCACATATTACTGCTCGGGAGGAGGATATGCGGCCATCTAAGGCGGAATGGGATTAACTAGAGACTGAGACACATGGTCATTCGACGCGAATTACATTCCCCACAACGCTCTCGGTGAGATTGGATTGCATGACGTCACAGCGTAAGCAGCAAATAAGCCACGGTGACGCTCAGAAAGACCTATTTTGCAATGAAATGGCAGGATTTTTTTTTCAATGTGTACAAGGAGACATAAGAAACTTTAAAATTATAGAAACCCATTGTTAATTATCTACAAAGGAAATTATTATACAAGATCAAAATTATTATACATTATCAAAGTGTTGTACGGCATTTTAAAGTACTAGAATTAACTTATTTGTAAGAGTACACTTGCCAGAAATGGTTTTAAATAGAGGACAACTCCTCTAAGCACTGTAATAGCAAATATTTTCCTATTCCTTATGACGTGTGTGAAGTTGGAACTCCAATTTTGTTATAAAAGGAAATAAATTGTTCTATGATTTTGTGCTAATTATATGCTAATTTCGTCTGCTAATTCAGAAACCAGAAAAAAAGGATAACAAAAGCGGGGGTGGTATCGGAACGTTCACCCAGCACCCCTACCTATAATAAAATAAGACCGGAAAAACGTCTACATTATAATTTTGTGATATTATGTGCTTACTGAGTGCGCAAAAATTAATTACTTGCTCGTTCGGAAACCAGAAGAAAATGAATGACAAAAATGGGGTGCTAGTGTAGCGAGTCGCTGGCACTTCCACTTTTGTCATTTATTTTCTTCTGGTTTCCGAACGAGCACGTAATTGTACATTAGCGGAAGAAATTAGCACATAATTAGCATAAAATTATGACACAATTTATAAAAGTGAAATTTTCCTTTTATATAAAGTGACAAATTCACAGATTTTCCTTAAGGTCAGTTGCATAACGGAAGTTGTGGTAGTGGCAGAATCACTAAAACGAATATAACTTCTCAACTGGAGAAAAAAATGTTTTATGTTCTGCAATACGCCGAGACCGAATCTGTTATTTTTGTGGCATATCGGTAAAGATAGCCCAACTGTCAAAAGCTTGCACAAGTGGTATCACAAATTTGAAAAAAAGTGTTTGCAAATGCCAAAGCACAGGGAGGTGTCATGTGTAACGAAGGTTGGTCAGGCACGAGCAGTGTTTCTAAATAAAATCAAGCAACACAGCGTATCTTGGACTAGGAATACCGTAAAACTTTGCGCGACACTGAAAAAGATTGAAATCTTACATATTGCATTTCCAAGCTTTACATCCTACGGATTATATAAAGCGATTTTCACATTAGAGGGAAACAAAACATACACTACGTGCGTATTTGGGGGACTGAAAACCCACACTCGGTACTTAGTTACACCGGACATGCTACGCGTTTGACGGGAACAAAGACCTTCGTAGGAACATTGTCCGCGTGATTTGACGAAGTCATATAGAACAGCGCTGTGCAACTGGTGGCCCGCGGACCCTATGCGACCCGCGAAACTTTTTTTATGGTCAGCGTTGGGGGGGGGGGACGGACGTGCCGGCCAATTATGAATAGCATGATTACGTGACTAGTGTATTGCAAATGGTGATACGGTGATAAAGCTGAGTAACACTTGAATACTTCATGGATACCACTATAAATCCAGTAAGTGATAAAAAATTCCATGGTTTCCCCAACAACTTTGTGTTTGTAAGGATGGTATAAGGCTTCCAAATTTAACATGAATTCTAGGGAAGTGTTAATACTCGTAAAACCTATGCGATGGGGGTCTCACCTCACTCCCGTGCGAGAGATGACGTTGGGCAGCGCTATGAACGCGCCGTCCTCAACGAAGGAGATGGCGCGCTCCAACCCGGCATCGAACTCCGGAGCGCACGTCCACGTGACCCCGTGCACATCGGCGTCTCCTTGACGTTCGCGCGCGCGACGCAGCACGTCCA
Source organism: Laupala kohalensis (assembly GCA_002313205.1). Classification (NCBI taxonomy): domain Eukaryota; kingdom Metazoa; phylum Arthropoda; class Insecta; order Orthoptera; family Trigonidiidae; genus Laupala; species Laupala kohalensis. Next base: position 1,031,591 of record NNCF01126349.1, on the reverse strand, counting down.
CGCCGTTGTAGCGCACGTCAGCGAGGCAGCCGCGTAGAGCGTCCAGGTGGCCCAGGAAAAGTTCGCTGAAGTCGCCAAGGCCTCCCACGTACAGACCGAAGTGGATGTTGAGCTCAAAGAAGCGACCGGGCAGTTTCTCTCTGGAAGGTGAGAAATTATGTTTATTATTATATTTTATTTATTGTTGGGCGACCCTAGGCATTGTTCACTCGCTCGTCTTCCACCTCTGGTGACGCTGGTTCAAACATCGATTTGAACCCATAGTGGAATAAGACAGGTGTACCTGTCAGGAGCATGCGAAGTGCAAGCCAATCATATTATTCAAGACTTTTTCGGAGCGGGAGTATTAGGATAACGCTACACGCTTGCTACACAGTCAAACATTTTACAGTGGAACCTCTTTAACTCGAACTTCAAGGGAAGGGTTGTAAGTTTCGAGTTAACGAGTTTTCGAGTTATAGACGACTTCGAGATAAGGAGTTTTTAACATTATCAATTTCGACTTATACAGGCACATGTTATTAAAGTCGTTAGAAAATAAAAAATTCAACTTGTGAGATTTATTTTACTACATTTGTGTTGCACATAATTACACGAATAAAGATTATTTTATGGTAACTTGAAAATATGCACATATTAAAGAACTCTGTAATTTCCTTTTGAGTCAAGGAATTAACACATTCTTTGTCAATAGCTTTTTTGATTGTAAACACGGTACTAAATATATTGTCCTCGATATTCTGCATGTTTCAATGAATGTACGAAATCATTTCCTGGAATTGGTTACCGACGACAACGAAACTATTACTTGGAGTTAAAGAGTCTTGCTAAAAGAATTTCGATTTACAGAAGCCGCAAAGTTTACATACTGCTTTTTCGAGATATAGAGTCGGCAAGATTTGTAGTTCGAGTTAGAGACATGATATGTATCGATAGTACATCATAGGGAAATCATATTCAGTTCGAGTTATAACGTCTAAATAATTCCAGTTGTAGGGTTTTTTTGTACTTCAACGGAAGGGAATGGCTAATTTCTTCGTCTTAGAGAGGATTTCGAGTTAACCGGTTTCATGTTAAAGAGTCTCTACTGTACATGAATCTCTACAACACCCTTGACTTCCCACTCAAAATATGGCTTGCGTTTCATTGGCTGGCCATCGTTCCCTTCACCTCGATGCGCAATGGCACACCTTCTCTTATTCCACTATGATTTGAACCTTTGTTGATCCCTGGAAGTAGAATTTGTAGTGATAGACAAAGCGGACTAGCGGCAGGTATTCACGTGATACTCTCCTTTCAACCACGTGAGATGAGGCCACGGGTTAAACTGGATCGGAAATATGGTGATGATCAATATTTATTTATTGTCATGTATATAATGTGAAGCCACGAAGTCTGCTGTTCCACATAACCAAATTTAGGTGAGGGAAACAATTGAAATCCTCACCTAAGTTCAGTCAAGTGGGGGATCGCAAACCAGTCTCTCCGGCTCAACAGCGCGTATGGAGCGAAAAGTGTGCCCCAGCTATCGGTAAACTGCGTTTGTGCACTTGGATGGGAGTAGAATCTGTGTCTCTAAATTTAGGACTCCCAAACAAGCTTCCCACAAACACTATTTGCTAATTTTACCCTCACAATTAATTAGTCATGTTATGACGTCAAAGTGAAGCATTGGTATTAGCGCATTCCACGATGTTAGCAGACCCCATAATACTGTTACTACTTGGAGTAAAATTAATTTTCACAAGTAATTTAAAGTGATTTTTACGGTAAATAAATATTTATGACCAATAACATTTTTGTTTCTGTAATAAAATTTGATTGAGACGTATTTTGATATAGAGTTACTAAAATGATTATTTATTTCAAGATTGTGTGTTTCTTCGAATTTGGTTGCAGAAATCAGTTAAATTGTACGAAAGCAGTTATATTTTTTCATTGGTGATGATTGATTCATTTTATTCTTGTCCATTTGTTAACATGAAAAAAAAAAAAATTAAAACAGTAGTTGAGGAGCTCCAGCTTGACCGATGGATTCACTTCTCATTGAAAGCTGGCACGCACCATAGGTAAGCTGATCCTGTATATTATTCTAAATCAACGGATGTGTCTTGTACTGAACTTCAATGTTATGGAACTGAAAGACTACAAAATATAAAGGAATATTTTAGTTCTTTGAATAGTTTAGTAATTCTTCGTTGAGGCCTCTAGGGAGTATATAGAAGTTGTCAGTATGTGATTCTACTGGAGTGATGCATCGAAGGAAGATGGTTTTTGGGTGATGGTGATTTGGGAATTCTTCAGCGTTAGAGGTATATTATGCGATTGGTGAAGTATAATGTACACAGATAACAAATATTATAGTTAATAAATAATATTTATCTTTAAATTCAATCGGTGTACTGCGACTCTCACGTAATTAGAAAGTCAAGAGGATGTGGTTATATAATCATTAATGTTCTCCCCTTCAAAATGATCGTGAACATGGCGCTTATATATGTGTAAGCAAAATATCTTATGCAGTTTTATTAAGAAATTATTCTTCTATAAGCAAATAAAATCTTTGTAGATTATTTCGATAAACCTTGAGGTGGTGAATTACAAGATAACTTTATTTTTTTACAAGGCACTACTGTATCGTACTTCATTCTTCTATACAAGAGAAAGCCTCTTCTTTATGGCAAAATAAAACAATTCATTGGAGCGAATGAGCATTTTTACATATTAAACATAACATGAGGATATCCTGAAATGACCTGGAAGCTAATTCTTGCGCACTGTATACATGGATCATGAAGCATAGGATGTAACTTTGAAATGATCTCAGTAGTAGAGATTGCAGACACATCATTCAGACTAGAATTCCGGAATTGATGGAGGGTAAATATTCTTTCAAGAGTGGAATGTCAAGAGATAATATCAAGTAAATCGACAGTACACTTAGAAGCTGGAATGCAGAATTTGAAGGAAATTGTGTACGGTTGTGGATGGCAAAGATAGTGAAGTGGAAACCATTCGATTTGTGCGGGATTTTTCTTAAGTCCCCATTTTCATCACACTGAAGTTGTGTCACTCAGAATGTCCTCTAACTTCTACGTAGGTGCTATTACCCAAAAAAAAAAAACTCAAACCAACTGAGAACTTTTAACATCTACATTAGTCTATTAAATATTTTTGTAACTATGTGGTTTAGTAGATTCCTTACATTGTTTTGACCTTTTTTATAAATTATTGATTTCTGCTACCTACCATCTGGTTCAATAAAAGATAATACATTGTTTATCTTATTTTTAAACTATTTTCTTTACAGATATGTACAGAGACAAGTAAAACAATTACAGAGTAGATGTACAAAAAACTGTCTCCATTTTTAGACGTAATATTATTTCTGTTTAATTACTCTAACGTTCAATTATTAAAAAAGGGACAACTGAAATGTACATTTATTATTTCTCATATGTTAACCTACAGTATTTGGTAAAAAACCACTCATTCGTTGTTTGATCACATATGTTTATCACGTTGTAGAAGGTTTATAAATCCCCGGGGAATAATTTTGTTAATGAATTCATTTTGTGTATTACCAATTCGACTTTTCATGCACGTAGTCCACGCTGCAAAAAAATTATCCTTTCGAAGAGAATTCATCCAACTGAATAGTCCAGTCCTCGTGAATAAAACAAAAACGCAGTGTGTGTGACACATTAATTTTTATGTCTGTATTATTCAACCCGCAGTTTGTAAATGAATACTTTCGAGCGAACGGAAACGGGACAACTGATACGGAAATGCGACCGAACGATTCGTATGATGCAGCTTACTAATGATAAATGAATTTTAAGAGTTCTAAGTAGGTTTAATTCATTTTGCAGAGAAATGTACAGTCGATCCGCATGAAATTATCAACAGAAAAAAAAAATTGTATCTGACGCATTTTATTTTTACATATACTAATCATACCTAATTATATTAACATTTATATAGACTGTTTATGATATTCAATTTGTGGTTAATGCACAATTATGAAATTTTACGTCTCAATTAATAGTTGCCAAAATATTTTGTAAACATTTCAAATTTTTATTGTTCAGTCTCTCATGAGATAAACCGGTTTGAAAATCTGTAATTTGTGATACGGCAAAGAAAAAATGTTAAATTTTACTTATTAAGATTATTAATATACGAAAGCTATATTATTTCAAGTAAGAATAATAATTCATTTCATTATTGATAACCTTTGCACACCCATAAAATGGCAGCCTTCTCAAGAAAATGACCGTTAGGGGCCAAAGTGATATTGACAAAGACACGAATGAAGAAAAGTTCATGTATACATAGAAACTGAAAAAAAAAATATAAGAGGCTCTAATGACCTTGACGTTGGCGAGCGCTAAAGTCCCAAAAAAAATTAGTAAAAAGTATTAATAATGATAATTTTGTGTATTTATAAATAATTATAATACGTTATTATTCTTGGGACTTAAAATAATTGTGATACATGCATATATTAAGAGGGGGTTATTACTTATTCTGTTACATTTGTACACCATTTTATAACATTGACGACAATCGTTTTCGAATACCTCACTTTGGGTTTTAAAATGTTCAGTTTTTTGTTTAGAACTGGTACATTTCTTTGTGTTTTGACGAGAATAATTTTTATACTCCAACTCATATTTCATCGTCTAACGTACGCTGACACTGAGAAAGCAAGCTCACAGACGATACAATGAACATTACACCGGCTAAAAAGAAATTTCGGTTACAATATTTCATTTCACTTTATTTGAATCCAGCTTCAACACATACGAACCGCGATAAGGAAATCGTTTCGGAAATGTTTCTGTATTAGAGGAGTTCGAGCCATGATAAATTGAAAGACGTTTCTATGTTGCTCATTTTTTTATTATTGGTGTTAAAAAGCTTTTTCGGCTGCATAGCAACCATCGTCAGTAACATGCTTTGATAATGTTGCTAAAGCACCACAATTACCAAGTAGTTCGAGCACTGTTATTCTCGAGGCACCACGTGGAGGTTCCTCTACCTCCTCCACGTGGAGTCGTTGTACTTGCAGTTCTCTGACTCACTCCTTATGACGTCTGGGGAATGACAAGGGTGCATGTGATGATGAATGAATGAATGGAGATGAGTGAAAATTGCGCTTGAATGAAAAGCAAGGCAACGGGAGTACCCCGAGAAAACCAACCACTAATCCCATCTGTCCACCACCGAAAATTCTTCTTGGATCAACTGGGATTAGGGATTTGAACTAGAGGTAGAAGGTTGGTGCTAAGCACTTCGCCGAAGGGAAGGATCATGTTTGGCATTATCTTACTTTACTACGTAAATAGTATCCACTCGTAGGGTGACGGCTGCTTCCGTGCGTGACAGCGTGACGTCATGCCACTCGAGATCGTCCAATCGCAGACCTTTAGGAGAAGAGATCTCCCTCTCTCCTGCTCCCACGTTGATGTGCACCTGCAACAACATAATAAACAACAACTCGTATTACACGAAACGTTTATTTCTCAGGCATCATCATATACAATAATACGCAAATGTCCCAGAAAAAATTAGTCCCTTTTCTGCGTAACTTGACGGAGCAAATTACATAAATGAAGTACCGCACTTTAGAGCATTTAAAGATGTGTTCGCGATTTGATATTGGTTAATCCTTCACCTATTCCTTTTGCGGGATAACGGCAGTTAAATTACTACTAGACTTACTTATTGGAAAATTATGTTACTTGATCAAGCGAGTCGTAACAAAGGATAGATCTTATGCGTGGAAAACTGTACGTTAGTTACGTAATGCTCCATAGTGTCTTATCATTTCCTATACATAAGTTAACCAGTGTCCTGTTTATATTGTTAATGATAAATATGAAACCGAATGAAACTTGCCTACAACTAGCAGATGGGTAAAATAGTATATACCATACCATTCAGGTCAACAAAATAATAGAAATAAAAGGAAACGTACAAGATATTAGTGACATTTAATTTTATTTTAGGTTTAGCTTGTTGAAACTAATGTGCTAACTTTGATTTCCCTGCGCATTGTCGTAAGTAATTTTCAGTCACGCAGCTCAATCACACAATTCAGCTCAATCTCAATCGGGTGTTCTTTTATTTGTCGTTCAATCCCTTTGGAACGGATCAAATGAAATGATTATCTTCTTTTTTCAATCGGTTCACTTTTTTGTCAATGACGTCCTTAGTGCTATGGAAAGCGAATATTACAAAACTGATTTTATTTTGAGACGTGAAAGTGCATTTTCTATGTCAGAGTGTATTGTCTACATGACTGTTGGAATTTGTCTTAATTTATGTACTATAAATAGAATTATATAATATTCACAGATGAAGAAATGAGCGAACTTTTCTACATTTTTGTTGTCTTTGAATTTCATCCAACCCGTTATCTAAGATCTAACTGAAAGGAACGAGAAAAAAATCCTACGGATATCTTAACTTCTCGTTTAACAGTAAAAGTCACGAGTGAGCACGCAAGAAGAATTTTCTTTCATACAATCAAAAGACTTTAAAGTGACGCAAAATGAATCAGGTGCTATAATGGAGAGAGATGTCGGAGTTATAAATCACCAGAATATAAAAATTCATTTCTGGTCCAAACAAGAAGTCCGCTTGATGAACCAGGGTTACTCTCTTAGCTCCTTTTTCCGGCCAAACTTTCTGTAGTTTTGAACGCGAACACCATGATTTGTTCTATACGTTATATTGTTCCTTTTCAGTACGCTGATTTATCATTTGTTTGGAATAATATTTGATAGTTTTTGTAACGTACTTTACAAGCAAAGGTTTCTTTGATTTTATTTCCATCGAGATAAAAGTCCAAAGGGTTCCCCTTTCTCGGAAAGCGAAATTAAAAATACTTTTTAAGATGAAAAGACCCTGGTAGCAAACGCCAACATAATTTCTGGAGATACCCATACATATAAACATATTACCTGCCGAAAATACGTTGATTCGTCCTCATTGGCGCAATTAAGAAATTTGAATATTGGATTATTCCAGATTTAATGTTGATTTTATCACTTTATTACCTTATTAATCAAGGAAGCTTTACATTTGATTCCTTTGTGCTGTGCATACTTTAAGTCACTCTAAAGATATAAACACTCCATGAATAAACTCAGTTTTTTTACCGCAAATGGTCGTTCCATAGTGTAGCCACTTCGTATATTTTCGATGCGTTTTAAAAGATTTCGGGCAAATTTGAGGACTGGAGTACGAAAATAAGAATTCAGCATATAATACAAGTTTCATTTAAGTGTATATATGTGCTTCATGTAATTCAACGGTTAATATTAATATCTCATCTCCTTTTATGAAGAATGTAATGTTCACCATAACATCTCATCACAAAACATGTTCTGTAAAATCACTTTTTTTGAGTTACTTAGTCGTGCAGTTAAAAAATAGAGGTTATGTAGCTCCTTCATGAAACCCGAATTCTAATAAAGTATATTAATAATTACGTTGGTAGTTCTGAAAACTGCCGATAATGCGCGGTAATTAGTTCGAGTAGCAGAAACATAGCAGTCAAATAGCAGGTACACCTGAGATGCAGATTGAGTGACTTTCCTAGGTGAAAAAATGTTGCGGTTAACGGCAAAAAACAACAACAATATAAAAATCGTTTCATTTACAGGCTTGCGCTGGGTATTTACCACAGGTAATTTATGGCCATCCAACATAACTTATGCGGCACATATGCGAGTATAAAGGAACCCGCACTTTTTGCTACTGGGGAATGACTTCGATTCACTATTTCATCTTTCGGTGAACACGAATAGTGTGATAGTAATTCGGATATTTAAATTAGTTTCCATTAGTTTTCATTTGTCTTTCGAGTCCCAACCCCTTTACAGACACTTTAGGAAATAAATGGTGAGTTTCCAAGGTGTCAATGATCTATCACGTCTGTGAAATTGGCATCCCCACTTTGTTATAAAATGAAATAAGCTATTTTATAATTTTGCGCTATTTTCGTCCGCTAATGAATAATTATGAGCTCATTCCGAAATCAGAAAAAAACCGATAACAAGAGTGAGTATGGAAAAAAAAACTTGCGCTATAATTTTGTGCTCATTTTATGCGCAAAAAAATAAAATCTATGCGGTTTCGGGATATAAAAAAAATAGGAATGACCAAAAAATAAGGTAAGGGGTGAAACTTCCATACTATGAATATTATGCTAGTTTTCTTCTTTTTTAAAATGGTATTGCTTCCAAAGATGTGTTTTAATTTTTGCTTTCAAAGAAGATATTTATTACTTTTTGTGGTACTGTGCTCTCTTAATGTTAAGTCACAAATTATATTCATCACATTTATCTCGAGTGACGGAGCGAAAAAAATTATAGGTTGCAACGAAAAGCAGAGGTTGAACATTTGACATAAAACTTTAACGCAGTCACACATTCTTTCATTTTGGAAAACAGAGCAACTAATTCTCTCAAATATCTCTACCCGTCCTATCTCTACTACTGATGTATTAAAACATTTTAGTACAAAAATGGTATGCAGTCGAAACCTCACTTTATTTACTGTTAAGGATGTAGTTTGACTTGCTATTTTGCAAGTGTACACATAGAAGTTATCTTTTGTTCGTTCTTTTGATTTCATTTTCTTCGTAAAATATTTTTAATTAATACATGCTTCATCTTTCGTTTTATGCTTCTAGCCCTCTATTCTTACTAATTGTCGAACATTTAACCTCCATACTATAAGTTAATAATTCAAGGTTTTGTCAAATTTAATTCGAGTGATCGAGGCTCTTAGACCTTGTGATGTTTAGCATGTGCGTCTACATACGTACCACGGAGTTTAATTTGAACTGTACCCTCAAGAATGTGACGGGTCAAGAAAAAATGAACTGTAGGATTTTTTACTATCCAATTACACGGAGTGTGAAAGGAAAGAATTGTAAACGGTCGAATTTTTTTTTAGATCTCTTCGGGTCTTTGCGAATTGGCTCCAGGAGAGTCTATTTTCAAATTTCGGCGACGAGTCCAATGTCATATGTATGTATGTATTGTATATATGTACACAAAAAAGGTGGCGCTTTTTTTTGAATATGTCAATAAGGTTATTCCAAAGAGTTTAATGAGGGAGATAATTCATGCAATGTATACTAGAATATTCTTTAATGAATTTTACGATACCGTGTACTGTGATTTTTAATATTTTGCAACCGATTGATCAAAGAATCTTGTCATCTTCTTTAATAATTAAATTACATTATTAATTCTGTTTGAAGTGTTTTTTCCTTTTTTTTAAATTTTAATATTATATATGTTGTTTTGTGTCATGAGTTTTTGTTATGAATTGTAATTGAAAAGTTCAGTGGGGCACTCTCCAGATTTTTAATGATACTTCATCGCTGAAAAATTTATTTTGACATTTGAAAATGACACGTTAAAATTATAAGAAAGAGTCTCTGTAGAAAATTGTATGACTGTATAGCCCGATGGAAAAAAGATACGTCTTACAGGATGAAATACAGAATGAGATGAAGTAATCCAAAAACTTATGCATTGAATTGGTATATTCTTTTTAAAAACCCATGATATACATATGACATTGATTCAAAAAAACTTGAGATTTTTCCATTTCAGTCAATTTCATCCTGAGGCAGTTGTTTAAAATATCCACAGTAATTTGAAATAAGACGTTTGAGATCAATACTTCTGGAATAGTGTGAATTGTTATAGAGAAACGATTACAATGTCAGAATGTTTTATTATTAAGTAATGCTTAGGTTAGTTTATGGTGTTTCATTGTGAGACAATAAGTATGGCTTAGGTAAATATATGAAAACTCTCGAGGGAAAATTCTTTTTCACAACATACAGGTGTATGTACGTATCAAAAATACATCAAAATCTTAATGTACGATTTTATTAAAATTCATATATTTAAATAATTTAAATCATAAATATATACATTTAGTTAAAATATACATTTTTTATTATTATATAACATTTAAATCATTACAATGATAAAAAATTACACAGTCTTTTAAGTAAAGGGGTCGTTCATAAAATATAAAACGCACTCTTGAAGGGAACGTTTTTAAATATATTGTTACGACTGGGTGGGGAAGGGAGGGGGATATCCACGGTGTTACGTCGAGCTACCTTATATATAAATTATAAAGGTCCTTGAATGGAAATGATGGGATGATCCCTTGCTTTCTTCCAGAGAGTAAATTAGTTCATTGTCCTCTTCGTGGTCATAAGCAGTTCGTACTGCTTTTCTGAAAACAATTCTTCTTCTTCTTCTTCTTCTTCTTATTATTATTATTATTATTATTATTAAGGTTTAATAGAATTGAAGGTCGGAAGAAGTGATACAGCACTCCACCGATGTTATTATTGCTATTTTTGAAATACAAGTTTAGCTGATAAGCTGAAACTTTCTGTACCACCTTAACGATCTCTTACAAGCTGATTGTTTATGTTTCCGCTTCAATTACCGATGTCTTCGCGCTGATAAGCCACTTCTGTTTGTGCTGAAGTTTCTTTTTTTTGTGAAAAATGTGTGTCAAGTTTAGCGATAAATGTTAATAACACAGAATAGAATTTTATTGATTTAGGGTTTTGAAATTTTTGCAAGCTAATTAAATTAAAAATAACACAAAAACTAGCGAATGTAATACATTTTTAAATTTTAAACATCTGATTGTTTATACATCGGCCATGAAATACCTCTTCATTACATCATTATCTCAGATGATAATAATATCCAAATGGTTTTAATTATCTCCCCATGTTCCGCGAAATAACACGGTTTTCTTTGGGGTGATTGTATACCTCAATCGACTGTTAGTGTGAAAGATCGCTTGCCGACCACTAAAGGGGTTAAGATTTGTCTCCGTGTACAACCTCTCAAATACAACCGAGAGTTGCATCAAAATTGCAATGAAGCCAGTGTCCCCATATTTTCCAAAAACCAAAACTTCTTAAAAAGGGGAGAATTTGGACACATGCTATCTATTATTTGGTGATGAGGTTGTCAAGAGGTGTCGTAATGGAGTAAACTCATCTTACTTAATAGAATTTTATGTATTATGCAATTTATGTACCGCCCCTAACCTTGCATTTTTGAATTACACTGTATGAATGAGCTTACACAGTAATTTCAGATCAATACAAGAAACCAATATTAATTCCGTATTAAGACACAATTACTCCGGAAGTCAGTAACTAACAAGATTTTTATGTCTTGAAACTAAACAATAATAATAGTTCTCAATTATTAGTAATAAAAGTGGAATGATTAATACTTAAAAAATAGACAAAGATTTTTTTGCCCGAGTTGGTGAGGGCAGATTTATTTTCCTTGATTACGGTAAGTAACATTCATTTATATTTTCAAGTTTGTGAATTGATTATTGCAGCAAAGAACATGTAATCTATTCACACGCAGTTGAGCTCCGCTCATAATGTTAACTCTCCATTCCAGCATTTCCTTGTATTTGTCATCATTGGGTGTTGATTTTTTGTCATCACTCTTGTTGGTCTTCTTAGCATTGCTCATCCATGAAATTCCTGGTTTCTTCTTATTTTCCTCGTTTTGGTCGCAGGTTTTCTTGCTCTCTCCAAAGAGTTTCCACTCCTGGAAAGATCGAAATAAAATCACCATAAATATTAATATTCAATTTCATAAGTTGACATGGGATTAGTCGCTACTGTTTCATTTTGACTCAAGCTCCAGTTTATATAGTATTTTTATCCAGCATTACAACTTCATTTTATTTCTTCTTATGTTTAACATTATAACTAATTTTAAGAATAATTCAACGTGTTCTCTCAATTAAATATCTATCTATTTCACCTTGTTCCATTCCATGGGATACGTCGTGATATACGTCTTCTTCTCGAGGCCGGGTCGTAATCCGTAAAGCGCCATGAATGCTGGGTACACGAAGTCCACGTTGGAGAACCGCAGTGGAACTTGCATCGTCATAATCGGGCTGCAAGGAATGGGTATTGTTTATACGACTCATCATTCAATCTCGAATGGAAGAGAAGGTAAAACATTTTGAGATTCGAAACAAGTTGCATGTATAGTATTATCCTTCTATCAAACTAAGTGACTCACTATTTAATCGTCAATTCCAGGTTATTTAATCGTCAATTCCAGGTTATTTTATCGGCAATTCCAGGTTATTTAATCGTCAATTCAAGGTTATATAATCGTCAATTCAGAGTAATCAGTCAATATTCGCCTTCTTCTTCTTCTTCTTCTTCACTTAATCGCAATGGCACGTCTATTCAGTAACTCACACTCGTAGCGCACATTCACTTAAGCCATGGAAACGTATCACCCATTTTTAATACTTCGATACTGTTGAGCTATAAGCGTACGTACAAATAGAGTATTCTTTTAATTGTTATTAATGATTTATTTCTATGGATACCAGGATCTGTGCGCTGCTAGTGTGAGTTTTATGGATGACAGGAGACTAAGCATTACCCAAAATGCTATCTTGATTTAACAAGAAATAGTGCCACTCATTCATTATAGGTTTAATGTCTTATCACTTGCACATGCTACGAACGAGTTAAAGTTAATAGTGTGTTCGTAGCAATGTTAAATATTCACGTGAAGATCATTTTAAGGGTTATAGGGTGATAATAATTTCCAACATTTTTGAAAAGAAAAACATTTGAATCTTAACAAACTTAAGTGTTGCTTTTAAATTATATCATACTGGCAATCCATCCTGACCCTGGATTTTCTAGTTTTTCTTGGGGTAAAGGCGGATTTTCTTTACAGGTTCTCTAGGCTGTTGAATAGGGTCGACGAACTATTTTAATAATTGATCTCGAATTAGTTATTGAAGTAAATTAGTTTATTGTCCTCCACTTGATCATATGCAGTTTGCAACTACGTTTTTGACAATAAATTTATTCACTAAATTTACTGTTCCTAATATGCTTTATCACTATTCTTCTTATTAATAAAGCAAATGATAAAATTCTTGAGAAAATGAATAAGGAAGTGATTAATGATGATTGAATCAGAAGAAATACGTGGACGTACAAGAAAGGCAACTTAATAAGCTTTACGTGAGGGTAAATAAGTTTCTCTTCACACTAGACGAATCTGATTCATTCAGAATTAAGTGTTTCTGATTCGTGTTCCTCATACATTCGTACTAGCTGAGAAAACGGGATGAATAAGGACATCCCCGATACTTCACAATCATTTCACATCGGAGATAATATGCTCTTCGCATCCCTGGGGTAGCGGTGGGTTTGTGGGTAGGTAGATATAATACAAATTGATATCGGTGTTGAATAAAACATTTTTTCTGTCGCGGAAGAAGAGTCGCATTCTTAAGGCCGCATTAATCCACGATCACCCCTATGAGGAATACACGTTCTTCATGTAGGGGATGAGAAGGGGATGAAATGTAAAATAAACGAAAATGACTCATATTAGAGTTGAGATCATAGTTTTCGGCGTCGCTGAAATAGTAGAGACATTCCCGAAGACGCCAAATTCCACACCCCTAGGGAAGGAGACATCGTGTACAAATTATCGAACATGGAAGACACCAGTGTGGTGGCAAGAGTTTTCGGCGTCGCTGAGTTGACAGTGATATCCTGATATCGGGTAAATCTAAATTCAGCCAACGTAGTAAAAAGACATTGCTATCACCTCTTGGGAAAGGGGTAAAATGAGTTTTATATGCAAAACTAATTAAAAACTAATTTTAAAACATAAAAATTTGCCAATTACATCGTGTCCACAGTGTACAGAGTTTCTGAGATATTTACGAGTAATTATACTGCCAATACTGTTAAGGTCATTTTGCGATCACATAGGGATATGGTGTCCTTCGAGCTAAGGGTGGAAAGAATGAGTCGTAAAAATGACGTGAAACGATCAATATTTGGGCCAAATCCATAGTTCTCGTTTTTCTTGAGATGAATAATGATAGTCCCGATGATACTATGTAACTGTTCAGACCATATGAGATGCACAGCATCCATAGTGGCGGGGGTGGGATAAACGTGACACGAAATTCTATAGAAAATGATTTTAGTTTGGAATCAGAGTTGCTGAGGTACTTTCATAGCTTCGTCAGAGTTGAGCTACCATTGGGGAGAGAGGGGTTTAACACAGAAATGGGATGACTGGGAAGAGAGTGTCTTCCAAAAACATTTCATCGAAATATATTTGTGTTAAGTACTTTGATGTTTGGGGCCATTCAAATGAACTGTGTCATGATGCCTTTGAGAACAAATTCAGTAACAATGAGGTGTTAAATATCCTTAACTCTCCTAATGTTGAAGTAGTGTGCTAGGCTAATTAGTGACGTTCCGATTGATTTGTTTCTTCCACCGGCAAATTTATATCGCTTTCTCAAGGTTCACCTAAGGATTTATTTATTCTTGTTCCTGGAAGTGAAACTAAAAATGTTGCATACAATCAAGTTTTGTAGAAACTTTGTTTAAGTATTAATGTGTATGCTGTAAGCGACGAATAATTAAAAAAAATGAACAAGAAAAAATATTTCCTTTTCACAATATAGATTTTATTTTTTCCTGAGTAAAGAAAGATTTGTGTAAGAAAAAAACTACGGGTAGTCAGCTAGTATAATATATATGGGGAACACCGCAGCGTCTTTTCTCATTCTCTTTCATTTTCGAAGAAGAGTCGTCCATTCGAAGCCAGGAGTTGTACCGTCTTCGACCTATTCCCCTACATTGCCCAATGGTTGCTTCAGTCAATTGACGTAAATTTCGGGGATTTTGGAAATCGACAACATCAAAAAGAGCAAAGGATTTGTTAGATTTCCCCGGCAGTTTTAAAGGCACGTCAATTTCTTCTATTTTTCTCTTTCTTGACGTCTGTCTTTATTTTAATGTATTTAATTTTAAAATTTGGAAAATGAATCTTCGTTCATACGCAAATTTATTCTCCAATGTGATGATCCCGCCTACGTTCGTCAAACAAATAAATATAGGTACGTCTTCTTCTTTCAAGTCCCACAATTATTTTTATGGGATTTACAGCTATTAATGTACAAACCAACAACTACTTATAACATTTTTAATAGTATAGTTTTAATAATTTTTAATAATTTTAATTTAATTTTTCCAGTCTCATTTTTTGATAGGTTGGGGTGGTAGGAGAACGTTCCACTAGCACCCCCACTTTTGTCATCAATTTCTTTGTGTTCTTCGAACAGAATTAAGTTTTTGCGCGCACAATGAGCACAGAAATCATAGTGTAGAAGTATTTTTCATAGTCTTATTTTTTAATAGGTGAGGGTGCTAGGTGAACGATTTTTTTTCGGGTTTCCGAAGGAGTACTCAATTATTCGTTAGCGGACGAAATTAGCACATAATTAGCAAAAAAGTGTATAGTATATTTCATTTTATAACAAAGAGGGGTTACTAACTTCACACACTCTATGACGCGTAGTTTTGTTTGAACAGAATTGTCCTAGTTTTTTATCAAGAGTTTACTGCCTCCACACATCTGGCAGACTATCGAGAGAATACCTCGAACAGCAAATCGAATCATTCGTCCGTTAGTCATGGTTATCAGTTTCCTTGTATTCATCATTTTTACTCGTACCCTAGCACACCACCACGACTGACTGGTTTGTGTTCTTCCAAAGCACAGTTGCAATTTTACTTTTCTGCTATGGTTGTTACAAGGTAATCATCCAAGGGGACAGATATAGCGATGATTATAGTTTTTTTAAAAAATCAAACACGACGGTGTCAGGTCTGTTTGCTTCGACTCTGTCAGTGCTGATTAGACTGTCCCATAGTATTCGTGCCCGTTCGTTTCTGCAAACTTGTTTAGGCTTGCATTTGTAGTACGGTGTTTCTACATCAGTGAGTCTATACTGTTTTGCAAGGTCCTGGTGGATCTCCCTAGCGACGTTATGGTGCCTCGTCAGATTTTCTGTTTATTTATTATTTACTACATGTACCTGCCTTAAACAGAGTCATTCCAGGGTTTGTATACTCTACAAACATTTCTTAGTCTCTTGCACAAACGTAGTTCTTCTTTGGTTATCTATCGATCACGAACAACTTATCTTCAACAATTTCTTAATACCTCACGCAAACACATAATTTTGTTGCAGAAATTTGAAAATATAATGTGTTTCTTCTCCGTTTCTGTTAATATTTGTAAATTTCTTGTGTCTATCATGTCTATTTTCACGTATTCATCCAAAAGCTCTCGTCTCTCATTCCCAAACAAGCAGCATTCCCACAATATATGTTCTACCGTTTCTTTGGCCATTCTACACATACACACTTCCCGGTTTTCAGTTTCCCTATCTTTTTTAAATATTCATTGAAATCTCCATGTTCCGTAATAATTTGCTTCATCTTTGGTGAAGGATCGAACCACTTCTACCTCTTTTCTGCATAACGAACATAGATTATAAATTTGAAAAGCTCTCAACCTCTTTTTTCCTTCTCCCATCTTAACTGCCAATAATACCCATTCACAATTTTCACTTCTGATCTTCTTTTGTTATCACCTCCCTCTCTATCTGCACTGCCACCATTTTACGTACTAAAGATATAGATTTCATTTTCTCTACATCTACAATTTGTCAAGAGGTATTTCACCCAGGAGCACTTCCATTGCAAGTGTAGACGTTGCCACAAACCAATTGTCACAACAACTTTGTGGACATATTCTCTGCATTTTCTGTAATACTTTTAAAATATAAACATTGTGGTCTCTTTGTCGCCGTATCGTTGCCCCATAGCTAATTACCGACAGTAGTTCTCCTCTACATATCTGACACAACCCTGTCCTGCCTATATTTCTTTTATGTATTCTAACTTTGAGCAATCCATATTGTATTTGATTTATGGATTATGTACTCTGTGAAAAGTAGTTTTCCGTCAATATCCACTCTTAAATATTTTATCTATCTATTATCTTACTATTTTTAATTTTCTTTCACAGTATTTTATAATGGGGTTTCAATGTTAATCTGCTACTTAAACCAAATAACATCGTCCGAGTTTTTTCCGTTGAGATTTGGAAATCTTTTGTTTTACATGCCTGGGTGACATGCTCCATCAATATACCTCGTGTCTTTTCTATTCCTCTTCTTGAATTTCTATTACAAAACAGAAATAAGTCATCCGTATTAGTGACACACTCTATTCGAAACGTTCCTAAATTTTGCAATATATCATTGAATACAATATTCCAAAATACTGGTCCCGAAGACGACCCCTCGGAAAATGTATACTTTCGGCATACATCCAATTGTAAAACATATCATATATCCGTTTTCGTGCTTTTAAGTCCACTTAATTGTATTCCTGTGCCATTTCATGAATTTCATATTATCGTATCCAGATGCCTTATTTTTCCGTAATTCCCTAATTGTCTCACCTCCGTCCCTCCTCCTCGCAAACTCCTTTATTTCCCCATTCGTCTCACATTCCTTTGTTTCAGTTATTTGACCCGTCATGTCTACTTTTAATATCATTTCTTCTCCTCTACCAATCCACCCAAAAGTTTCCATCGCATTTTTCTTCATTGTACTCCATGTTGCCTTACTTTTTTCATTGTACTCCATGTTGCCTTACTTTTCAGTTTATCTCGCCCTATCGAATACGGAAGCACCCAAATATTTTCTCCCAGATCCCTCTCTAAAAATGCATGCCAATAATTTACACTTATTCTGTTTGGGTCATTGAAGGACATCCACTGCATACATGTTGGATTGATTCATTGGTTCTTTTAGAGTGGCGGTATCTACTGTCATCCCGCTCGCCCATGATATACCTTCGGTAAGCACGTGTTTTGATGACTTGGTCTTAAATGGAGAATAGAAACCACCCCTCAGTCTCTCCGAATAAACCCCCTGTCCGCAACCATTCTGTTAAACTCTTCATATCGGTAGTATTCGCAGCGAGAGCTACTGAAAATCTACCATGTAGTTCCTTTTCCGAGCTTTAATTCGATCATGTGCTTTCAAGTAGATAATCTCTTTGTTATCATTGGCCAGGTACAGTGGACTAATATTTTTATTCTGGGCGCAGATGGCATTATATGGCGCTGTATCCCCTCTTAGGAAATTTATTATAATTATTAATATTACTCCAATGTTCCTGTTCCGCGACCAAATAAAGTGTAGGTATTATACAGTCAGGACATCCTTTGTTAAATCATTTGATATCGAAATTTTTTGCACAGTTTCAAGAAATAATGAATAACATGATGCAAATAAAGAAACGAACAGCACAACTCCGTTTACATATTTTTTTGATCCATATATATTTGTCAGTTGTCATTATTAACGTATGTAAATACAGATGTGAATAAGTTATTCGTGAGAAAGAAAACTCTTGACAGTTCTGCAGAAATTGCTTGAATGGAGATATCGAATGTAACTGTATAAATATCGTGATAAACGTATGTGTAAACATAGTTGTTCCTAAATATAAGTTTGTACGTATGAAACACCAAGTATTTCGTCGTGTTCTTTCTGTTTAGACATGTTTCCAATATTCTTCCGTAACCCGAGGTCCGCAACCCGCAGTACGCCGATTTATTCAAGCATTACTACCCATCTGCCAATCGCTTCTTTTTTCATTCCTTTGTTCTTAATTCATTTCTACTCATACTCAGTATCTACTCATACAAAGGGATAGTTTGAAGAAAAGAAGTAATATGAAAAGAATCTTTCATTCTAAAAATGCTTGGTTGAGATTATTTTGAACTATGCTGCATTAACTTCGGTAAGGGTGAAGACAGGTTGAAAGACAATGATTAAGTGAGTAAGATAAGACAGTGATTAGGAAGAGAAGTAGTATCGCGGTACAATAGTTAAAAAAATAACATTAAGAAATGTATCATTCTGCGCTATTTTTAATCAGGAGCATATCAAATGTTTCCTTGAATGTTAATGCGAAATCAGATTTGGCTCAAAGTTTTTCTTCCATTTTTCTTGTCTTTCTTACTGTTGAAATAGAGTAGAGTGCGAAATTAACGTTTAATAGTACATTTTTTAACATTTTTATAGAAAATCCATTAGGAACTACGTGTTAAAAAAATTCTTCACACCAAGACCGTAAAACGTTTTGGAATATTTTGAAGAAAATCACCAGCAATGGAGAGGAAATTGTTTTCAAATATAAGTTTAATCCATATCTGTACTTGATGACGTTCTAGAAAACTTAATCAATTTTTAGGTAGAAATCTTGGGTAAATACAATTAGATTAACGGTAATGATTCAAACTTGCAATAATGTTGGCTTATATCGAGTTTGCCTTACTACTCAATCTGCTTGAAACGTCTTTGTCACTGTAGGTAATATGCTTGGAGTTTCTATCAAATTTATAGCAGCCACGAATTTATTTTCACAAATTCGTAATCTTGGTCATTTCTATTAAGATTTATTCCTAACATTGCAAACATTTCTTTGTTATTATACGCATTTAGTTCTATTAGTGTAATAATAGCTTGTTTAATAGTAGAGTTGAAGTGTTGCAATGACTTGCTCACACGGGTTACCCAATAGTTAAAAGTCAATTAAGGAAATTATTCAACAAAAATCCTTGTAAAGCTAGATTTATATCAAGTGAAATTTGAGATCATTGTTTTAAATAATAAGTAATAAGTTTATTTATTCAATTTCATATTTATAATGAAAATATACATAAATTTTTAGGAATAATTTTAGATCCCTTATCATGTAGTGGGATCTAGTACAAAATAATAATGTCTTTATACTTGCAAGTCAGTCATTAATTTGGCTGATACGATAACGTGCACGGCGACCTGTAGTATGATGTCCTCAGATGGCTGGCCGAACATTTACCATTAATAAAAGGAAAAAAAACTTATCGAAAGTTCAATGTACGAGAGTAGACTGAAAAGTAATACACACATGCTTGTAGAGCGCGAACAAAAAACAGATAGCAAGATTGGGCATTCTTAAGTATCAAAATAAAATATTTATTTTTCAACACAGTCACCGTTAAGGCTAACACACTTCTGTGTGTTCACGTGTAACAAGTTTTTTCATTCCATCACTGAAAAATTCTTCCGATTATTCTCGAATCCAGGAATTGACATCTGCCTTCACCTCATCGTCCGAGGTGTAATGATTACCCTTGAGGTTTCTCTTGAGTAGAGGGAAAAAATAAATGTGGCAAGGCGCAAGATCTGGCGAATAAGGAGGGTGTGGAATCGGTTCTAACTTCAGGTTTCGCAGAACCTCTTATTGCGCACGAATTGTGTGGACGAGCGTTGTCATGTTGCTAGATTATTGGCGCCAGGCTGCTTCTAACACGACAATCTCGACGTCGGAGGTGTTTTAGAGACTGTATGTACTGAGAAGAATTTAGCGTTGTCCCTCGTTCCAGAAAATCGGTCACATAAACTCGGCAAGCATCCCAAAACACAGTCAAATAAGTTGTTTTGCGGATGGTTGTGTCTTGAACTTTTTCGCCTGGGGAGAAGATCGATATTCAGCGATATGATTTTTCTCTTGTGGGTCGCAATGATGGACACATGACTCGTCCCCGTCACAATATTTAAAAGATCTCGGTGGCGCTGCAAACGTTGCTCGCAACATTCCAATCTGTTTGTTCTCGTCTGTGAGACGGCGTGGTACCCATCGTGCACAGATTTTAGGGTATTGTTCAGTAATGAAACCGACTCGTTCATTGGATATTCCCTTATTGTTTGCGAAATGCTTTTGAGTGATTCGCCGGGCATTTTGAATCAAGTCGTCGACAAGTTTGCGATGTTTATCGTCTAAGGCATTGGTTACATGCCCGCTGCGTGTTTCATCAACAACTGTGTGTTTTTCCAGGCTCGCAACCACGAAATGTTATTACCCATCGACTTACAGTAGGCCTATCAACATCATCGTCACTATAAACTGTCTTTAAACAACGATGAATCTCAGTGGGAGTCACTTTTTAAGCAGTTAAGAAGTCGATAAAGCACTCTGTTTAACTCGCGTTGACACAGCAATAGAACACACCTTCATACTTCCGCTTCTCGAAATTCACTGGATGAACGCAATGACTTCAAACCTGCGCATGCGTATTGACGGGAAATGTTACTTCCACATGCCACGTGGCTCGCTTCTGAAGGCCATTTCGTTCGCGCTCTATAAACATGTGTACATTAGTTTTCAACCTACCCTCGTACGTCTTTTTTCAACAAATACATTTTTACTTCAAATTAATTATTTAAATTACACTTACATTTATATACGAACAAAATAAGACCATATTACATACATGTATCCTAATTATATAGATCCATCCAGTATGCATATACAATAATATTACTTTATTTATGTACATTAATCAAAATGACTTTATATTAATCTTTAAATAAAAGATTTTTTGCAAAGAGTTTTATACTTTTACTATTTTTTATATCAGGTGATAAACAGTTGTAGCATTTTGGCACTGAGAATACTAAACTTGTTCTGAAAATGGGTTTATATACCTTAGGTCGTACTAGTTGCCCTTGAGTAGCTGCTCGGGTTCTGTTTTATTGTCTGTCCGTATGTCTATTTTCGCTCCTTAAATAAAACAGTTTAAGGATCTTGTAAACAAACAAATGTTTCAGTGGCAAAATGTTAAGTTCAGTGTAAAGCGGTTTTCTTGTTATTAAACGTATATAATGGTTTTGCGTAACGGAGAGTGGTGTGAGTAGGTTTTTACTTGCTGATCCCCATATTTCAGTTCCATACGCTACTCTTGAGTTTATCAACGCAAAATACAAAACTCGTAGGTAATCCGGATTTAAAAAATGTCTTAAGAAGTAAAATTTCCTAATGGTATGTTCTTGACTAGTGCCTGGAACACTCGTACCTACTTTCGATAAACCTAGCGTACGCAGGTCGAGTTGTGGGGTTAGTAGAGGAGCAGAAAGATTGGAGTCATTTACACACAGTAGAATGACGATTACAGTAGGTATCGATTGACGCGCTCTCAGTGGCAAATTGAAGCACCATACTAAACGGGAAACTAAACTATACGCCCGTGTCGTTTAAGACGCAAAATATGAGAAATTATTTGTAGTAGATTCAGACAATGAAAGAGTGTATTTTAAAATGTTTTCACACTCTTCTTTCACTTTAATTTACTTCAGTTTCACAGTCAGTCATATACGGAGTACATCGCTACAAGAAATTTATTCTTAAATCAATTTCATATAAAAAAGAATAGGCGCAACACATAAAGCAAAGTTTGTGAATTGCCACGTTAATAATATCAGGTTAATAATGTATATAACGTTAGCAAAACACCATATTCCGAATAATGGGGAAGGCAGGTAAATTAAATTTCCCGAGAACGGTAGATATACAAGAAAATGTTTTAAAATAAATAACAGATTTAATACAATGAATTATAAATTACCCGCAACAAATTAATGTTATAAGAGCTGAAAATAGATTTTATATATATATATATATATATATATATATATATATATATATATATATATATATATATATATACATACATACATACAATTGACTCTGGGTAAGCATGAACATATGGACAATTACAATTTGCAGAAAAATCCTTTACCAATACAACATTAAAATTGAAATGATTTGCATTCTCTATTAGTAATTATTCTCACTGGTGTTTCTATAATTACCAATTTTCTATAGATTTGACAAAATATTTCATAATTTGGTACGTTGGAGCTCAGATTCATGATTGCTTTGAACTGCAATTATTGGCCAACTTCTTTACGATCGTCGTGCAGTTTCCTTGGTTCAGATAGTAGCAGAACATGAGATATGGAGTCGTACCACCTTGACGCAGCGAATTTGAAGATTCAAAGAGGAGCACTTGTGTTTACTCAGCTTAATGAACTCCTTGCTTCACCTTTCGTTGACATTGTGACTTGAAATATTTTATTGTTTATGTTGTTCACTGCTTTTATACAAATAATAGTTTGAATTTAACGTTCCATTCACTCGTCTTTTAATATTCCTGCAACTTTGTTTAATTTACTGTAACTTCTTTTCGCTGTTCTACTACGACACTGGTTATCTAATAGTTCACTATTCTCATTTGCCTTTTTCACCTTCTTTATAATCGTTATTTCTTACTACAATTCACTGTTTTCTTTCTGAATATCACTCTTTTATGCAAAATTGATCAAACAATAATTCAGTGTTCTCACATGCGTCTTAATTATCTTATAACTGTCTTTCTAAATATTCTTTTCTATAAAACTCATAAATGAATATTTCACTGTTGTCATGCCGAAATGAACTGCTATATAGCGTAGCACGACTACCCTTTCCGGATTTCTGGTGGATAGTGACGCGATCGGCGCGAAGCTTGCGCGCTTCCAACCGCCCCTTCTACAAGATTGACATTTTTATTATGGTTACGTAATTAAATTTCTCAACNTATATATATATATATATATATATATATATATATAATCTGTGGTGTCATAAAGCTACTACTAGCTTCTAGACTGCTGATTCAGACGACCGTTGAAGATATGGTATGCTTCAAATAAAGGGGATTTCCGGAGTCCTGGACGAGTGACTGGATATTGCGTAACACTGTGAAATCGTCCGTTGCAAAGCGGATGAGTGATAAGTACGATTATAAACGGTATGTTATGAAATGTACCACAAACCATGTTTACACTAGTTGAGTTCGTAAGTAAGAGAAAAGTTTGATGAGGGTAGGGGTAGTAGAGTAAATAAATACTTTACTACATGTTGGTAGTACACTCTTCTCCACTACCATCTCTTATCCACTTTATTAGTTACTGTACTCTTTTCCGCGTAGACACGGGAAGAGTAACTCTACTCTACTCTACCAAGTACTCGCCTCATTACTCTACCCGAGGCTAAGAGAGTGTGCAATGGCTCACCTTGAGTCTTCCGGTCTCCAAGCGAAGCAAGCAATAGTCCGTGCGCCCTGCTGCCAGGAACAACATGGCGTCGGGGCGTCGCGTCCGGAAGCGGAAGGCCAGCTCTGTGGTAGAGCGCGCCTCCTGGAGAGGCAGCGCCACATAACTGCCTCCGAAGAAGGATGCTGTGGACACCCAGACACACACAGATATATATGTAGTCACTGTGGGAAATATTATCATAGCACAACTATTGTAATAACGTTCATTTTCATTTAGGACTAACCTCTGCACAACATACTTTGGCAATAAGTCCTTCTGCTACTACCTCCATTGTTTCAATAATATATTTATTAATAACCAAAATGAGTAACAATAATTTTAATAAGCCACCCGACAGTAAAAAATAAATACCATCCGAAAACAGGTTATTTTTACATATGAAACAAAGTATACAGAAAGTTCCAGAACTCTGCGTCAAAAATTGGACGGGTGATGAAGCATATTGATAGGTACAAAAATCATAAAGTTACACATGTATGGAAACGTCTCCCGAAGGAGATATAATGACTAAAGTGGAAAGAGATTTGTTAGAGGGACTAAGAAAGTGATAGAGTTCAAAGTTCAACAGCACATAACAAAGGATGTAGGAATTTCTATCCACCGACGTCGCGCGATAGGCGGGTATGTTCTATTTGTACTTGAAGTCTCGCAAATCCCTGCGACGTCGATTCGAAGTCAGTATCGCTGATAATGGGCATAATTTTGAAAATCTGTTGTTACATGTTTTTGAACTTGGAACACATCACTTTCCCTAATAAAGCGCTTTACACGTGTTTTTGTTTAGTGTTTTAATCTGTCTTGATGTCACTTTATCTTATCCGGGAAACATTTGGTCATGTGTACTTTACTTTGTTTCTATTAATATGTTCTACTATCCCTTCAATTCTTTACGGGGAGTTCTGGGACATTCTGTATTTGATGATCTTGTTATAATATTTAGATTAATGATCCCTCTAGAACATTTTACAAGGGATATGAGGAACGCAGTCTGACGCAGCTCGCTTAAAATACTGTAGCGTTGCATCATGACTGGAAAAGCGAGACGCGTAGAGTAGTGGTTGGATCACCAGCCTTCTACCTCTGGTGATGCAGTGGTGATCCAAGTACAATTGGCAGCAATGAACAGATACTGTACGGTAGGTTTTCTCGGGGTACTCTTCAGTCTTACTTTCAATCATTACAGTCAATCATCACCATCCACCCGTCACATTCAGTCATGTAATTTATCAACAAGCATCTCCCTATTCAACCATCTAGCCCCGTTCATTTCCGTAAAGCATTGAACGCGGGCACGCGGGGCAAAACAGCGACGGAAGTATTAATGCAAATCTTATCATCAACATTCCGAGCAAATAGATAGATAAAAAGATTAGGGGTTGGGAATGCATTGCCACAGAACATACTAAATTTTGCTGCTGAAGTAGTTTGGGCACAGAAGTGCGACAGCACTGGTGAACTAGCACGTTTGCTCCTATTATTCTACATGATCAGATGTCACGTGTTCGAACTGAATGAGGTGTTGATGTGACGATTCCCTCACGTATTATAGTCTTAAGTGGGTTTTGTAACATACGATCTCCGACAACCCAACATTTCTCCTTTTCAATTCCTTCAGGGAAGTCATATAGTGTGGTGGAGAAAGAACGTGACCTGAAAACCTCGTGGCATGAACCTCACCAAATCTTTAAAGATGCTTTAGTCTTTACTTCCATCATTTTGTGAGCGCGGGGAGACAATAACGTTCGATTCCCAAAACTGTCTCTCATATATTTGGGTGGTGTACTAGGAGCGATCCAAGAAAGTGTAAAAGTAAAACAACCCGTACTTTTAAAACAAATTTTATTTTTATGCGGGATTTAAGTATTACAAAAAGTCTTATCACACATCGAAAGGATAGTATTATACAAGAAGATGGAACTTTTAAACTATTGTAATCAATTTTTCACGAATAATACACATAATTGACACCTTCTAAAATATTGAAATCCGGATATAGGATATGAATTTAGAAATGTTTCAGAGTCACAATGTCACACGACTGAGATTCAAGTGGGAAGGTTTTAGCCTCCCACAATCTGCTAAAAGCTATCTCAGATAAATGATGAGTAAGTAATGTGTGTGTGTGGGGGGGAGTGGTCGATCCCCCACGAGTGTCGGCCAGTTCTGAATTCCCTGTCAGCGATGTGGACAGGTAAAGAGGGATTGCCAAACCTTGGAGCGTGACCTTGATCTATCGATCGGTGAAAGCGATGGTGAAGCGCCTTGTAGTGTTTCTGAGGAAGAGATCACTTGCGCCATTAGTGCAATGTACGGAAACAAGAGGAAGCCATTAAGCGTATTTTAATTACAGACGAGCCGCACTGAAGAATTGCGTCTATAAAATCTACTGCATAGAAAACACAAATGTCAACATAAATACTGTGAATCTTTTTACACACCGGCCACTAAAAGTTTAGAATCACAAAAAATTGTACATGAAATTGATTCTATGCATTCAATCTTTCCACCAAAAAATATGGTACTTATCACAAGAAATACCCTTAACATGAATGGCAGACAAATAACCTCCCAAAATATTTGAGTGTAATTAAAATGCCAACTGTTTCGTTCAGTCTTCGAGTTCTCTGGGTAACCTTCGTCCCTAGATTGCACGACTCAGTCTCTCCGGCCCTGACGCAGAACTGCATAGCTACGTCATCAGAGGAGCCTGGCCGCCGACTTGCCGCCCCTCACGCGATGTTTCGCGCAGCAGACTCATGTACTTCGTTTATCTCTGACCAGTCATATAAGAATGTCTCACGTTGTACCACTCAGTGAGGAACTAACTACTTGGTAATTCCGTCTTTATTAAGCTACTCCCCGCTTGAGCTTTCAAATCTCAACTGCCCGTCCACTCCCTCCTTCTTCTTCTTCCTCCACTACCTTTTCAGTTGTACCAATATACACCAATAAAAAACAAGGAGTTCGATATAAATCGAATTGGTACAATACTATATATTGGTACAATACTTCCAAATATATTGTGTACAATACTTCCACAAGTATGTTTATTTAAGAAGTACATAATATTATTTTTAGATAAATACCCTTAATTGACTGGATTTAAGGTTTCTTATCGTGGAAATGTACGAGAATATTCGGGTAAAATTGACTTTAAGAAATATTTGCATTCCATATATGTATTCGTTCGCCATATCGATGGGGAGACTACTCAAGGCAGTGTTCCATCGCCGTTTACTCCGCGCGCTTGGCGCTTCGAGTTGAACAAATGAGATGAGGGATGAATGATGATGAGTGAATGTTGTGAAGGCAGGAGAAACGGGAGAACACCGAGGTGACGTGCCGCGAACACCGCTTCGTCCACCACCGTCGGACAGAGTTTGAACCCGCGTCACCAGAGGTAGAAGGCGAGTACGCTGGGCACTACGCCACGGGTTTCGGATTGCATTATGTACACATTCGTCCATAAGCTGCCGACATTGTTAAGTTTATATAGGCGTTCAAGCTACAACATGGATGTCTTGTAATTTTGTGAATGTTGATACGACGACGTTTTCTTTGTTTATTTTTATTTGTTTCAGGAAATGCAATGAGCATTACTATACACAATTTTTGCCCACACAATTCAATTTCCCCATTTCAAATTATTTTTCATAAAAATTCTATTTTTCATCTTCACAAATATATTTTTGTCACAATTCAGAACATTTTTACTGTGTACTGTTAAACTAGTTACTTCTATATCCACCGGATACCATGTCAGATATCAGTCCTACCAGTCATTTTTTCACATTATATGGTGATTTTATTTACCGGAGCGCACGATACAATAAGTGTAAGAGGAATGAATATTATTAGTAGAGAAACGAATGGGATAAAAGTCAGTATTATGGGAATGGAAATTGCTTCCAGATAGGATCAACCTTGAAGTGTGAAGAATGCCGTCTTGTCGGCAATTGAATTCAGGATAATGTAAGTGCGTGCTTAAGTAAACAAATCGTCGCCATTGAATGTGATTGGCTGGGCAGAACGTTTCCCAGTCTCTTTATTACACGGACTCTATTTGAAGTCTAATTTGATCACCTCTACACTCACACTGTGGTACTAATCCTGAGGAGAACGGCAGGAGTTCAATAAGTCGCTAACAGAATGCGCTGAAAGCGCTATCAGTTTCCATTTGGTTCGGGCTCGGTTACATGTTTTCTTTTTATACCTCGTTCGCAAGAACTCGGGAGGTTCAGCTTCTTCATCTAAAGAATTCACCGTAGATTGAGCAGAAGGAATGTTAGACATACGGACACAAAGTTTGAAAAGAAGATAGCGGTAAAGTAGCCATAGGGGCAGGCATTTTCTTCTTAGCGGGTAGTCCGTAAATCGAACCTGAGAATCTAATCGTGAATTCTATAAAAAAGTTTCAAATATAAAAGAAAATTCTTATGACTTTTCTTGGAGTAGTGGCAAATGGAACCATTTTGTACAGTGCTCACCAGTAGATTTCATCAATAAAGAAAAAATATTTAAAACATTTGTCCTTTTTTATAAATACACTATGTTAATATTGAACAAATACAGTGAAATTGTTGCAAAAGACTGTCGAGAGACCATACGGAGTTTTGATTTTTTACCCTACTATCGAACAAAATATCAAGCTTCATTCGTAAAATCCCAATGAAAGAATAAAACCAGTAAGGTAATACAAGGGAAAAAAATGAAAAAAATATCATTAGTATTACGTTAAACAAGGCAGCCGTAACGAAGGATAAAATATACTTAACTTATAAGAGTTTGTAGTCTCAAGGTACTGACGTAATCTATGGTAAAACGAGACATCTTTCTGAGGATATGTTATACGTCATCACATTAACTGCGATGGAGTGGATCGTTTAATTATTCCATACCAGCTGAGTACCCGCGGATTAACTCGTTTAGTTTGAATATTGTACGGTTTTTTAAATATTTATTTTTAAATTTGATGCCTCAAGGGGAATATTGAAGTACATGCGTGAAATTCACATGGAAATACGATAATTTTTTTTAGGAGGAGTGAGCTTCATTTCACTTCAAATTTTTAACGTTTTTTATATTTAAAATTGGAATTTCAGTACGATTCATTAGACTTTTTAAAATTAATTTTTAATTTCAATTATTGAACACATGTACTTACTCTGTAATAAGGATACATCCAGTGGCGTCACTATTCATGTAGGGCCCGCGGGCAAAATGTAGCTCGGGGCTCCTTAGTGGCCTTAGTTTCCGTATTTTAATATAGTTAAATTTAGAAATATATTTTATGAATGTTTAAAATAAAAATACAACATATCTGAGTAATTTTTAGTAATTTAATTTAATCATATTTGTATGCCATATATTTTTCACGCGGCAATTGTATAAAAAATCCAATGTTACATTTACATTTTCATACGACGTTCTTTCATTTCCAGAGGTAGGGTGCCCATGTGCCTATTTATACCCTACGCACAACGAAGGTTTTGGCGGGCCAAGTGTGAATTAAGTTTTCTGAATGGATCAGAGGAAATTCCTGGCTCTCCTGATTCACTTGCTGTGCCGCATCACCTCATGTACGTACCTCCTCTGTATACTAGAAGCTTCACCGGCGTCACATTGCTCTCAAAGAAAGCTCCAGTCAAAGACTATCGATCGCATTGGAAGACGAACATCTCCAATCTCAGTGGCAAAAGCACAGCTTGAACGAAGATAGGAAGATCCTGGGACGAAGGAACGTAGCGAAGAAACGAAGGTGTACGAACTTAAACAATGGATTCGAGGAAGCTTAATAATTATACTGGTTCACTACAGTACACAAAATATGTTTGAGAAATAAATTGGAAAAGCTAACACAATTTACTACCAAGCCTATCATTTATAATAATACATTGAACATTACAAAACAACGAAAACAACAACAACAGAAGTTACAAACATTTAAAACTGTTTATTTGAAATTCTTCACGTATGCTACAGAAAGTCTACCTACCAATAAATGAATGGAAAGCAGACGTAACACTTCAGAAATGTGCCAGGAACTGAAGAGACTGTGTTAGAAAATCAAAAATAAGAGAAGGACTTCAGTAAACTCCACTAAAGCAAACAATAGAAGTAAATGGAAATGTAACGAGAATGGAAAGCTACAGAAATACTAAGGCAATAAGCTAAGAAAAACTAACGCAAGACCGAAAGGAAAGAGATTAGTGGGCAGACCCCGAGGAACCCGGGAAAGAAGTGAGAGACAACACAAGATACGCAGCGCAAGGTCATCGATAAGAAGGGATATCTGAAATGGCTCACCCGACGCTGAAAGGGAGGGAAGAATTTAATATATCATTTGAATGCAGTTATCTGTTTTGCAGTTTACATCGAATTATATACAACATATCACTCTTATATTTTATTTATTTTGATTATATAATGGACGTTATTTGTAGAAGAATTTGTACCACAGATCCAGTTTATGTGGATAGAATTTTTTTAAACAATATGAGAACGTGGTAATAGATATTACTTAAATTTAAAGTTTTGTATGAATTATTCAGTGGGAGTAGCTTTAATTTCTCCCGCAAACATTTGAAGTTTAAAGAAGTGTTGGAAATGTATAAAATGTTTAGAGTTAAAAAGTTTTTTGTATATATTATTTGTGTGTGTTTGGTTTTAGTTTAAATTTGTATAATTGTTAAAATGCCGTTTTTATCAGTGTGTTAGTTTATCGTTTTTTTTCTTTTTAGTAAGTAAGTTATAGTAAATAAGACCTGCGTACAGGTAATTAATTTTACTTTGTAATTTCTGGTCTAATGAATAAATACAACCTTAAAAGCAATCTGTTAATACAATAATATTAATAATATATATCGCGTTATTTCGCAGTCAATGGCGAACGGATTACATAATTTGAATGCTACGTAGGTTAGGATTAGTCTGGGAGTAGGAGGGAGATTTTATTCCCACGACTTGGCAACTAAGCAGATGCCTGTCTCCGTAGAAGCTGCTTCTGCAGAGAAGTAAACTGCTGCTTCGAGAGAACAAGCGGGAAAGTGTGCGGAGTTAATGAGACCGGAAGTGGATGTTGCGAAGTAATATTCGAAAAGACAAAGGAAGATGTCGATATTGCTGCGCGTTTCTCAACTGTTCAGTTCAGAAATGAACAAAACCAGTTCGCATAGATGCCAACGAATGAGATATTACGCAACGGCTGTCTAGTCACGCCTTTCATTTTGTTTTCAATTTGAACAGCCTGAACCAACATGGCAACTGTGTAACGAACACATTGCAAAGTTATTTAAATCGTAAAAAATAGACTTAGACTAGGGATTTGAGTTATATTCAATGGCAAGTTAGGGCAGCACCCGAAGTTAGTCAAATCAATGAGATGTATAATTGTTCTCTTCATTTTTATTCTAATTGCTATTAAACACAACAATATGAATAACAATGATAGAAGAACATGATTTAATTTATATTTATCGGTTAATAATATAGTATTAATAATATTCAAGAACTCCCTTGTCTCGTTTAAAATGCAAAACACCATGTAGGAACATGGCGGCCGAACGCGACGGTTTCGTGATTTATTTATTCTCATCTCGGAAAATGTGAAATGTCTTTCTCAGATGTTCGGTGACCTATAAATAAGTGATGAAAAAATTCTACGGAAAATTTACTACAATCAAAGTAAACTTCCATCATCTTCTTTATTTAAAAATTGTTCTTCTTTTGTGTTTTCTCCATGAGAAGCAATGTAGTTCAACATCAATTATAATTGCAATTATTCGATTTAAATGGCCGTTGAGCAGCAATGTTTTTGAAGTTGAAATTACAATAAGCACATGTTACTCTGTTTATTTCTGATGATTTCAGATATTTTAGTGCTGTACTTCGACCTACGATAGCACTATCTTAATTAATATCTTGTGTTTTATTACTCTGAAGCTGAAATTTAGATAACTACATTTCAATTTTTTAATGATATAATCGAAATTAATATTAGAACAATGAATCATAAGTTATAAGTTGTGTACATTTTGTTTTCTATTCAAACATCATGAATCCTTTACGATAGAATGGTTAAATAAAAATACTTGATAATCTTATGTTAGAATATTTTGTTTAAATAAATCAAAGCTGACATTTTGAAAGTATTAGAGTCTTTTAATTGTTTATGAAAACGAATAAAGTGAAACGAATTTTGAAATGTTGTATTTTACAATGCTCATATTTATAATTTAAAGTTTGTATGAAAGGAAAAATCCTTTTTAATCTTTTAAATTAATAACAGTTCTATAAAAAGTAACTACAATATTAAGATATGTATAAGATGTGAGAACCATGGTAAGTTAAATTAACGTCGCACATACAGGAAGAAATAGAAATTTTACTTTATTGATTTTAAAGTGAATTTTAGCATTCTCTGCTATCATAAATACATACGAGTACAATCATTTAAAAATTTTAAGTGTACCGTCTCGTGCATTTCACATCATTTTGACTTGTTTCGTAAAATACTAATACTAACATTAATAAAATATTCGAGCAACCAGAAGGAACAGTTGGAAGTATCATAGTAAATAATTGTTTTTCAATGAAATTGACGAGAATGAAATATGAATTTTTAACATTTTTTTACACTAAAAATTGACAGTATACATTACTCGTCATTTCAAAACTTCAATTCTGAACTCATTTCTCCAGTTTGATTTTTGTAAATTATATACAAATATAATCAACAACAACTTAAACTTTTTGTGAACACACCGGAATTTCTTTTTCCTTCGTATTGATTCCTTCAAATACAATACAAAACAAAAGTTTTGAAGGTAGAAACACGCGAGTATCGCTCTCCCGAAGCTTCGATAGCTGTAACTCTGAACAAAGCATATTTCCAATTCTGTGGAAGGGTCCATTCATTATTCGGGCGCAGTGGGTGTAAGCTTATGATACACTGCTGCGAAATAATTTATTCGCTGATGTCCATTCATCAATATTTTGATGGAAACGTTCGTCACCAAATAAATTCGCATCAGTGATCCCCGTTGGGACGACTGGCAGTGCTGCCAACCAAATGTCACTCCAAACGAAAGCGTCGTTTCAGAACACATCTGTACGCGTCATTTCAAAAATATGGTCAAATGTATGATATGCTGAAGTAATTAAAGAACAATTAATAAAAATTATTCGGTTACCAGAAAAAAGGAAACGCTGTTTTCAAATTATGCTATTAAAGGGAACCGATGTACGTCTATCGGTCTCATTGAAAACACGGAGACCCTCACACAAGGAAGGAACAGGAATTTGACCAGACAGACTAATATCTTCAGTCCTATTATTTCTCATATATACTTTGATTTTTTAGTTGGGGCGACCCGCGGCGTAAAGCCTAACGTTCACGCCTTGTACGTTCGGTGACGCTGATCCAAGTACGATTGGAGAGGTGAATGACAGGTTTTCTCGGGGTTCTCCCGTTTCCCTTCCCTATCATTCCACCACAACATTCACTCATAATCATTCACCGCTTCAGGGGAGGTGCGGCAGGAAGGGCATCCGGCACCCTGGTAATCCCCCTGCATCACACCATTTTCCGTCTCCGACTTCTACAATACGAAGGAATATGAGGCAAGAAAACACATTTTGATTTTTGAGTCCTAATATCTTAGCGAACATAAAAAGAATCATGCGTATAAGACATAACCTATAACTGGTGTACTTTCCAAACTTTGTTATAATCAACTTCTGAAAAGGGCAGTAGTTTTAGAAATACAATTAGCGAACCAGATGTAAATGATTTTATAATCTTAATAGTGCTTAAATAGTGTGATTATTTATAATACAATTTTTTATTCACTTCAAGTTCCCTAAAATATTTATATGAGAAAAATATAACATATCTTCTCTCTCTGAACAGTTCGGCGCCTAATATTCGCAGTCGAAGTTCCAATTATTTTCGTGATCATATTTTATAGCTTCGGTGATGAGTGTGAAAATCATAAGTTTGCTGTAAATAATCAGTTTAATTCGATATTATGAATGTAGAATTTATTTGGTGCCTTGACTATATTAATTTTGGGATCAAAAAACAATGTAAGATATTACTTAGAAATCAATTTATTAAATTTCAGAAATTAAAAATTGTTTACGGCAAGCACATTGCTTCAATAGGTCATAGAAATAATTTATGATATTTATAACTTTGATAATTTTTTTTATTATATAATAATTATTGTTGCCAAATTTTAAAATACAGATTCTGGTTTTTTGTTGCGGGTATTGCACCTCGTGTGATAGGCCATTTTCGGAGGATAATTTGAAGGTAAATGGCGTATATTTCACGAATTTAACACTGAATTATAAGGATTACATCACGTCTAAATATGTCTTCTTTAGGTAATGTACGGAATTCCTTGTCATCAAATTTTCAAATACCTTAGTTCATTGTTAAAGCGCTACACAGTATAAACGAATTTGGTAAACTCGCGAAGAAAAACTGCGTGTTCCACTGAGAGTGAAATTATGTTCTGTTTCTCTAGATTCTCCACTTTCGCAAAGTTTCATCAAGTTTCTTGTTTACCGAAGTTTTACTTGGTTTATCGACTCTTTAGAACGAAAGTTCCACCTTCTACTCATTCACTGCGTCGCTAAAGGCATTTTGTCTATCGCTTCTATAGTAATTAGCATACTATGACGTAAAAAAAATTAAATAATACAAAATAAAAATTAGTATTACATTACTTGAAAAGGTAAACTGAAATTAATATTGAACGTATTTAAAATATTCAGAGATGTTACAACTTAAAAATTATTTTATCTAAATTTTAACAGAAATTTAAACACTTATAATTGTTAATTAATTATAGGACGGTGAAGTTTTGAAAATATAGCACGCACAATCATATCACTTAATAGTGACATATATTTTTAAAAAAATCACGTTTATATTTTATTGTGCTATGGTACTGCGGATTATTTTTTATAGTTTTAGTTTTTCTCGACGACGGAAGGAAAATCACATTTTTGAATGTTATCAGCGGCAGATAAGACATTCAGAGAAAAGAGAAGTATTTTACATTAAATCATAAATAAATGTATAAAAAACAATGTACTTTGGCGTATAATGTGAAAAACACATGCTATGAAACAAGTAAGAAACTACCAGCACGAAGCAACGAAAAATCAAGAAAAGAAAATACTATTTACATACCAACTCATACATATCAATACTCACATACATACACAAACAAACACATTCATTTACATATCTGTATAACTTCGTAATTGTGGAGCAACAAACAAACGACGTTTAATTTATCATTTATATCTGTATAAACAAACGTATACATGTTCGTACCGATTTTCCAAATCGTGAACAATTCTAGTAAAACAAAAATTTATTTTATAATAATGCGAACAACACGTTCGCCACCGAATGTCCCACACAGATGTAGTCTTATAAAAAACGCTCAAAGCGCGAACTTCGTTTGCAACGAAAGTGGGTGAAACTCGTTATTTCCGTATTTTCGGAATAATAGTTTTAGTAAACAACTTCGTTTGTAATCTACTGAAAATAAAATTATTTAATATTCTGTTGAAAATACAACAAGCAGGTAAACATTTTTGTTTCAGTTTTTCAGCGGAGTCTGCCTCACACAAATTGCCAACTACAAATTTAAGTAATATCCAAATAAATATTAATAATAGTCACAAAAGCGTCTATTTCCTGTAAAGAAATATACGATAACACAACGAAGGAAGACACAAGGTAATATTCGTTCCACAAGATCTATGCAGAAATGACAAAATAGAGTCACACGGCACGTGAATAGAATCGGTATAGCCGAGAGGTTGGCGATGGATTTAAGCTTTCAGAAATTCGAATGTCTAGCCAAAATAACGCGAGGTGCAAATATTATTACACGTATTGGATGATGGCGAAGAAAAAGTGTTGGCAGATAATAATCAATGTGAATGTAACGGAGAAGAGGACACTTTAGACCATGTGATACACGAATGGAGATATTTAGACGAGGAGAGAGCAATTTGGTACAAGGGAACGAAGAAATAAGGAGTATATTCGACTACGGATTTGGAGGGAGTATATAGGAAACCAAGAGATCTACCAAAAGTTTGAAGAGTTTGTTACATATTATGATGATACGAAAAGCAATAAACCATACAGCTAGATAGTGAAAGCTCTCGACCTCCCCGTGGTGGTGACGGAAACGTCAGAACCAGAGCAGTTAAGGCGGCTAACGCGGAGCGCCCAGAATAGGTTAAAAGATACAAGAGATTAAAGACACTAAAATAGAGAGAAATTAGGAAACACGGCAAAGGGAATCAAATGAGAAAGAGAGATAAAATGAAACTGCAAACAAAACTCAGAAAATGGCCACCATGTCGAGTAACTGGATAACAAAAAGAAAATGAAAAAAGAAAGCGTTGGCTACATTGAGTACAAGCTCTGAACCAACATCAAGTCAGTATACTAAATATAGTGAAATAAATAATTAACTTCAGTATTTTTATAAAAACCTTGTAATAAATGGAAGAGATTCGCGAGTTCGTGCACGCGCGGAAATAAAACGCCTATTAATAAGAACTTTCGAACAACGCAGTCAAGTATCTACGAGTTCGGTTTCTGTCGAGTTTTTAACAAAAGGATGGTGGAAAGGAGGGAGATGACCCTCACTTGAGCTCGCGTCCAGGTGCTGCCAAAGTTCCTAACCTATGGTTGTAGCATTTCATAATACGTTTTAGTAATTTTTAAAAGATCTGGCATATTTCAGGATGAAATAATGAAAGAGGAAGGACTCATACAATGAATTAGGTTATTACGATGGTTAGCAGACATGTCAAATTAAAGTGTTATTTTGCAGGAGACATAAATGGATTCCTTCTAGTGAACTTGATAGACCTTTGTGAGAGGAGTGCGTCACAAACCCTTTGATCGTAACTTGGATGTCAATTTAGGAAAAATACCGAGTCACAAGACGAAGTGGTGTTACTTAAAACATGCTCCGTTATTGTTTATAAATAACTACGTCACAGAAAGTTTAACCAATTGGGGTAAAGTCACGTCGGGTAATAATTGCTAGGAATTGGCTAAAAAGGAGGAATGACGTCAGCGCTGGGAGGAGCTAAGTTTGCCCAGTTCCGTCAGAGAAGTGGGGAGATTGTTATTTAAGATTGGAGTGGAGACAATTCGAGAGAAATGAGAAAGTTTTTTCGGGAACTCAGACTTCGTCAAGAATTGTGATTATGATTTTAGAGAAATATTCTGACTTTGATTAGTTGAGGAACGATGATTCTAAAGTTGATTTTTGATTATGATTCTGTTTCTGATTTTCGAGATTCAGAATTCAAATTCTTTTTAGACATTTTTGAGAATTGATAACTCTGTTGAGATCTTCGAAAATATTCTGTTTTTGAGTTTCGGGATGTTTTATTGAAGATACATTTAGGCGTCAGAGACATATCGGCTTAT
Organism: Laupala kohalensis; assembly: GCA_002313205.1. Taxonomy (NCBI): domain Eukaryota; kingdom Metazoa; phylum Arthropoda; class Insecta; order Orthoptera; family Trigonidiidae; genus Laupala; species Laupala kohalensis. Next base: position 994,150 of record NNCF01126349.1, on the reverse strand, counting down.
TTTAGAACGTTATTTTCGTACTGAGATGTTCACTGACATTAATGAAAAGACCGGTTTATGCAGTGATTTAGTGATGCAGTGAAGATGAACATTCTAACTTTATTAAGAGTGACCAAAATAATTATTACGAGAGTAGGAGATGGACTCATTTTCATCAAGTTTCGCTTAAGATGGCTTCAATCAACATCCGACGTCCAATGAAGGATCCGAACCGTCAGGGTCACCGTGACTAATCTGTGAAGCCTTTGGTACGGATGGGGTCACATCGGCGAGACGTGGAGTCAGGGCATCCACGCCGTCCGAAGGTCAACGACATTCCATTGCGGTTTGTGCTGATTTTCTCCTCACTTGTAAGGTAATAATTGAAGGGCCATTAATGGTACCTTGTTCACTTTATAGTGTGCAATCAAAAATTTCAAGTGATAACAAAAGCATGCCAAAGACTCTTGTGGCAATTGTGAATTTTATTGTTGAGATGTTTTATGTGAATGGCTTAGATAATAAACAGTGGTAACACTGATGAACTAGGTTAAATATTCATTAACTTGAAAATATTTTCAAACGGACTCATTCTGTTTAATATGATAAATTCAGTATACTGAAACATGTATAACTTGGTAGTAATTAGTTGCATACCTTTTCCGGAAAAGTGTTTAAATGGGGAAATGTGAAATGCGGTGTTGAATTCTTTTAATTTGGGTAATAATGATTAAACTTATATTTATAAAAGCTGTGTTTCCTTTAAGAAGGATGAATGTGTATTTCACGTAAATTATCGGTCGAACCCGATCCTCTCCATGCCACTTTATAGCAAGAGGACACATCTTATCCCTGAGAATACCTGCCGAATGGGCCAGGTAAGTGAATATAATTTTTAGCCCCTCATTTTTAATTATATTACAGTTGGTGCAACAACGTGGAGCTTCGTAGTTTCTCATATGTTTGAGCATGCATTATTAATTATATTACAATTGGTGCCCAACGTTTATTGTCAAGAGATCTCTTGCAAAACGCCAATGACCGCGTTGAGGACAATAAAATAATTTACTGCTACTAATATACAAGAAACTAATAAAAACAGTGAGTTTTCGTTAATGTTTTTGTTTTCTTATATTATCATAATTAATTTTCTCAAAGCAAAGTAACAGGACTTCGAACATAAGAAGAGCGCATTGCTGACAAAGACGAGTATCGATCGAACCCGATTGCAATCACATGACTTGGAGCGTCCTTGTTGATGCTAGCTCCCATTAATTTGACATTTCGTTCACCCCAAAGAACGAATCGTTTTTCGTTCATTCTCTCATTGTTAACTGACTGAGCATCAATATGGCCGCCATTGTCAGAACCTTACGTAGCTATGGCCTTGGAATCTACAGCACGGTGCCTGCATCCATGAATGTGCGCTAGGAACGTCACTGGATCCGTACGCATTCGACTGAAGATGATCTCAAACGCAGCGCACCATTCCTAAGCCCATGCCTTGACGCACATTTCGTCCGTCGCATACTCAGGATTCCAAGCATGTCCATTGTTTAGTCACCAAGTAGTCGAGGCAAGTCTTGCTATTTTGCAGATCCAGAGCGGATATATGCACGATTCTAGTAAAGAGTGAATTTCATTACAGAGCTGAAGGACTCTCAATACCTTTTCTGGTTTCAGATTTGAAGATGTCATTTATTGACAACGAATCATAACTGAGTTAAACCCNAATGCTACCCAAATAAAGTACTTCCTATGGGAGTCGCCTCAGATGAGGAATCTAGTCTCTACGAGACCACCTCAGAGGTCTTTGGGTTTCACAAGTTGAATGAGAATGATAGACGGACCCGAGAAGCGAACGGGATGGCGCAGTCGGTAAGCGCATGAGCGCGTAGAGCTCAAGGTCCCGGGTTCGAATCCCGGTCCCGTCTACCATTTTCATTCGACGTAACATGATTAATCTGTTACCTGGCGGTGAGGTTCACCGCAATCTAAGAGATTTCTATGTACTAAATAGATGTGTTCTTTGGAATAGTTTTAGTATAATTTTGCTACGTCAGGTAACATACTTGGAGGCAATGACGATAACAGTGAACCGAGTAGGAAAAAGATCAATTGGATTTGGAGAGGAATATTTGCGTACGCTGCTATAATGGTCCGATACACGTGAGAACAATGTGTTAATCTGTGACAATACATGCAAAGGTAACAAAGGTTAACCAAAATTATTGAAGAAATGTTATCAAAAATATTAAAATACTTCGAATAAAGGAGTAATTTAAGAACAAAAAAGTATCCTAATCAAATTGAATGGATTGTTTGTTTTCTGTATTTAAGGAACCATTAATAGACAATTATTACGTTGTTTGTTCTTTCTTTATAAGTTTCAGCTCTCAGTTGAGTCTTCATTCAGTAACTTCCGAAACTCATACTATTCAGTTACATGACACAGTTTCTTCACTAAGTTCATCCATAGAGAAATATTGAAGTTACATTATGAACTGATACTGTAAATCTTCGTTAGGTTGCTTATTAAAAACTATGTCATGTTACTAAGCAGCGAGAATTTGGTGAGATGTCATTTGCAATTACCTCATGAAGTTACAAACGAAAGTAAAAATCTTATAAAAAGCAATAAAAACAGTAATATTCTGTTAATGGTTGTTTGGAGTATTAAAATATTATTCAAATTTAGGCGAGAGATATAAATAAAAAATGTGAATGATAATCATGTTTTCATTAATTTTCTTTAGGTAAATGTGGTTGAAAATACCTTATTAGTAATAGGTATACGAATAACTTATGATGCTTTAATTTTTTTTTACTATGAAACGTTAGTACTCAAGTGTTCTCTCATCAAATATTTAAATAGTATTTAAGTATGATTATAATATTGTATTTTATTATGTAATATTGTGCAGTATGTTCAGCAAAATATTAAGTATTATTTTTTTAAACACATTACTTTTATTTAGATTTAGGTGAAATGGTGGAAGATGAGACTTGAAGATGAGACATTCACCATTCGAGTGAAGAGAGGAACATCGTTATAAATAAAAACGGTTTTCTATTGCAGACAATTTATTCTTCATTCTTCTTACATATGCATGTCAACGACATTTGTCAAAGATTTAAAACTCTGAAAACTTTAACATTGTACACAATATTAACATATATACATATAGTTGTGTAACCTGTTAAAGTTTTAAATCTTTGACACGTGTGTGCACATAAAAGATGAGTGAAGAATAAATTGTCTGCAATAGAAGGTCGTTTTTACTCACAACATTATTAGTAGTAGACGTATACACAACTAATTCAAGAAGAAAATCGTGTTGTGTTCATTCAATCTCGTCTCCGAATCAGAACCAACGTGCGCAATTCAATACAATTTCAATGTTGGTAGCCACGTCCCGACACCCTGCGGTCACGCGCCGCTGTGCACGTGTGTATGGATCGAGAGTTCCCGCTCGTATTCACAGAAACAAGTGCCTCCGTCACGAAGAGACGCTTCCTGGCGCGTCGCTGTCACGGAGCGACTCTCGATTGTCAGGCGATCGATCGATCGCCCTTTTTTTCGGCGGCTCCTCCACCCGCGAGCGACTTGACGGACAGAAGGCGCCAAGCGACGGAGAACCACTTGCCCTACTTTGCTGAGAGTGTAATGACTTGTTGCGTGTGGGGTGTCGGGTGATCCATATTACGAAAACCCACAAATGATCCTCTTAAACAAAACATTCCACATTTTGCAACTTCTACTTCATACTTATATATAAGTGGGAAATGCGAAAGTGAGTCTGTCTGGCACCTTTTCAAAACTAGACCAACGAACATATCATGATGAAATTTTGCAAGGAGATAGTTGAGACTCGAGAAAAACATAGACTAACTTTTAGTTTTAGAATGTCTGGAAAAAGACAGAAAACTGTTTTTGAAGAACATTTTTCATGAAGGCGGAGGAAAAAAATTCCCTATGTTTATTTACGCTGCCTAAACGGTTAGAGATAAGAGTCAACATCAGTTGTAATATTGTTCGCCTCAAAGAGTTCTACAAAAAATATCCGCGACAGTTTGGGTCTATCTACAATGGTTAACCTAAATAAACAAAAAAGAGTTATAAAAAATCAAACGTTCAAATACTTCAATTTAAGACAGTAATTTATGTAGGAAAAATAATGGGCTCATTAGTTTGTGCATTTAACCAAGATAAAAAGGATCTTTAAATCGCAGAACTTTGATGAATAGTTTAGATTTTACAAACGTCTTAATGCAATGTCGCAGCCTCACTGCCGCCGGTATATCTTGCCACGGAAGGAAAAATTCGATCGGCGCAGCTCCCGGTGAGTATTTTTATTGAGGTTTTAGGGCTCGCCAACGTCGAGGTCATTAGAGTCCGATGAGTGTGTTCGTTCTATCTGTGCCGCTGAGATGAATACACAAGATATGTCAGAATTGGACTACCATTGGGGTTAGGGAGGGTACACAGTCCTTGAACCCCCATGGGTTGAGTGGGAAGAAAGGGTCATGTAAAAATGTGTAATAAAAAAAGACAGGTTTATTCGATAGATTTCGGGGTCTTTCAGATAAACAGTGCTCAAGGGTGGTTTCAACTAACGAATAACTTATTTTTGCTGCTGGAGGTGAAGCTCAAATGGTGCATTAAATTTGTATTATTATGAATTTTTAAAATTAGGGTGCTATACGTGTTTCAAAAACCATTCAGTAAAATTATTTTAATCTTACCAGAAAGACAGGTTTATTCTATTCTGAGTAAATTGAGATTAGTCTGGGAGAAATCCCGGGCAACGCCGGGTAATAAGCTGGTTTATTTTATAAAAACGTAACATGTCTAATGAATATTTATCAACTAAAATTGAATGTAACAAATATTCTGTATGGACATACGATCGTTTAGTATTTTTTAGCAAAATTATTTTATTGGTCTGAATAATAAGGCATATAACATTTTTCCCCATCTCAGAATCATGTTTAGAATTAAAAAAAAAATGAAACAGGACATCAGAAAAGTTATGAATAGTAGATGATAATATACAAGGGATATTATCTATCTCACGAGCAAATTCTCCACGAATTTTATTTGCGAGACGCGTCAGAGCTGTCTTTTGTTGGGAGACAAGTAACTTCTTTTCGTTATGACAGTTTTTGATCTCGGGAAGGAAATACGTGAAACATACAAGAAAATGAAATCGACAGCGTGTGTCTTTTAATGCTTTTAAAGTACGACACTTCATGTGTGCGATTCGCTTCGTACGGTTACGCTGAAAAAAAAAAACTAAAATTTTCTGGGATAATTGTGTATTAATGTATATGATAATGATCAAAAAAATATAACGACTTTGTAATCTATTTTCTTCTTAATCAGATGATAAGTATATTTTAATTGTTAGAAAAAACCAACCAATTAAATATAAATTAAATTGGGTTAAAATTAACAAAAACAATTAACAAATCGTTTATTTTATAATACAGTTCATTAATTCGTACTTTCCATTGCTGTAGTGCTTCAATTTTTTTCGATGCCGTTACGAGCCTACCGTAACGCTCATGGAGTTATTAGACAGACCAGCGCTGAGAGAAACTGTGTTGAGAGTAACTTCGCATGCAATTACAAATGTTTTTCCTCAGACGTGTTTTGCGCTAAAACAAAACCGTGTCGTTGAGGTAGTATTTGCTAATTGCGTATGGAAATGTCCAAAGAACAAATATTTGGGACGACAAATTAATCCGTTCTCCTAGTAAGGAACACTCTAGAGCTTAATTAATATTCTGAACATGAAATAAAATAAAATTAAAATTCGTAAAATGTGACAATTATGGGCAATACTACCCAAAAGGTTTTTATGATCTCTTTACTGCTCATGATCCAGAGCCGTGTATCAGGCTGGCATTTGCAATCGCTGGTGCTTGGCAACGACCTGCCGGTGGTCGTGGCACCCACGCCAAGTCGCGATTAAGNAAGAGACAGCCTCTCATCCCCCACCCTCTACCCGGCCCCCTTCCCACCACAGTCTCCTCTCGAATCATGAATGCGTGCTTTATTTCCAGCAGTGACCTTAATGCAGATAAATGCGCTACTGGTAATGCAGGAGTCGGGAGAAGTGCTGCTTGCGAAGACATTCTCCGTACTAAAGGATTCTACAGAGCTTCTTTTCGGGCTTAAGGACTTAGTGAATGTAGCAGTGCTCTGATACCAATTTCACTCGCGGCGTGCTCTAAAGCAGGGAAGCGTGCGCTCAATCCCAAATAAGTTGAGGCTGCTCTAATCTGTGTTAGACTAATGACACTTTGGTACGTTCAGATTGTCCAGCTACCCAAAACACCTCATCCCCAGACATTCTTTCATCTAATATGGTAATCTCTTAGATTGCGGTGAACCTCACCGCCAGGTAACAGATTAATCATGTTACGTCGAATGAAAATGGGAGACGGGACCGGGGTTCGAACCCGGGACCTTGAGCTCAAGGTCCCGGATTCGAACCCCGGTCCCGTCTCCCATTTTCATTCGACGTAACATGATTAATCTAATATGGTAGTAAAACCCTGTAAGTCGACATACTAAAAAGAGCCAAGTATCAGTAATAGTGTGTGCTTTCATAATTTTTGCAAGTGAGGAATACCACATTGAAAGATGGTTATTTTTCTTTCGTTTACTCGGAGAAGAGATGAGGTTAATTCGGACAGGCTGCGAATCGGAAATCGAACCCAGAATCTCCTACAAGTTCCAGTGGTTTTTCCTGCTACATCACCCGCTCTCGTAATAGACAAGAAACTAACCTTACATGCATTCAAGAGTTAATATAAAAGTTAAGTTCGTAAAGAATTCACAGGGAACACATACCATTAAATCTGCGTAATAGTTATTCTTCGTAATGCTTTAACCATATATCAAATGATATACACCCGAAATGAATGTGGTAAGTAATTTGGATAACGTTACAATAAGAAAAACAGTGGATTTTGTGTGTAGTTGAACTGAAACGCGCTGAAAAAAGAAATATTCAATATGAAGTACATCATACGCCAGAGCCAATCAGGTACAGAGTGTCACAACAAACAGGAGTATTTGTGAAAATGTAATATAGCAATTCTCTGTATTTAATGCTTAAATATCGCCTTTCTAATGAATGAATTAGTTAAGCATTAGTTATACTATGTTAACTGTAACGACAATGAGAACTCTTATTTTACAATCCTGTAAATATGTTAACGTAATGACAAAAGAAGGACATTCAAGTCAACCTCGAACTTCAGATAGAAGTAAAACTGATTTTCCTAAGAATCACCTTGGTTTCAAATCCAACCTCGCGCCTTCAAACTTCGTTAAAGTCTCTAATACAACAAATCGAAAATAATTTTTATCGCAAACCCTAGCTTCCATCGGACAATTTGAATTGCGCCAATTTGAAGACAATTTGAGCCAAAGTCTGTCCAGTCAAATTTTGACTCAAATACCATGTCTAATTCAATTACCAAGTTAGTAGTAAATTTATCAAATGACCTTCAATTCAATAACATGAATTGTATTCTTTAACACGATAACTGATATTTTATGTTTAGTCTCAAAACAGTAGTTACCATGGACAAAAAGAAAAATTTCGTCAAATACCTTCATGTAAAAAAGCTGCAGAATTTTTATTTTTTATCTTTTTAGCAATATACTATATTGTGAGCTCAAAATATGCTCCTTTTTAATGTGTGTAAAATGTATTTTATTCTACAATGTTTTCCGTTCTTCTGAAAAAGGCTACAATTGTGTTACGACAAAGAAATACATCAGTCGCATGTTATTACCTTTCGGAGAGCCGTTTGCTGTTCGCCCGGGGCAATTTTACTGTGAGTATTTACATACTCAAAATGAGATATTTGAAACGGCGAGAAAGACACACCGGAGGGGAAATGGTGAAATGGCTCAGAGAGTTTAAAACTGCGAAATGATATAGGTCTCAAATTCTTCTCGGAAACCAATTGATACTGCGATTATTTTAGAACTCGAAGTGGCGAGCAAAAAGGCGTCAGGTGTGAGACTAGTCTGAAACCAATGAAATATGTATTTAAAAAAATGTAAATTGTAGAACTTTCTTTTTTGCAGCTTGTGAAAATTCGTTTTGCGCGATTAGGGTAACGTGTCACAAAAGTACAAATAGTGTTCGTAGAAAGTTGTTACGAACATCACTTGTAATAATAAAGTAGTTACTTACAATCATTCATTTGATTCTGTTACGTGAAGAAATCTTCGGTATATTTAAAACATATTTGATTTGTATAGTTTTTGGGAGATGTAGCAGAGAGTGTATTTTTTTACATATTGTTAGAAATATTTTATGCTTATTAACAATGAGTTTCCAAAACTAATTATGACTAAGCAACTAAAAATAATTTATAGTATATTAAGTATAGGTATTTTTCTTATAATAAGTTTTTGCAATATGTAACTTCTTCCAATTTTCCAGACGGTATACTAAAGTGTCAGTTAATATCATACACTGACATAAATATTCAGTTCTTTCTTTTCCGAAGTTTTCCTATATCCTCGTACATGATTGAAGAGCTCACCTTCATCTTCCGAGGAAGAGCTTGATGACCACATTTTAATAAAATAACACTAGCAACTCAGTTACCTAACATTTATAGCAAGGTAATAAATACTTGGTTGGTAACAAGTGTATTACACAATTTGTCAGCTACAATTTACAATCACATAACAATGTAAGTCTACTGCAAGTAAATCACTTGTAAAATTGTAAGAATTCACTTGTGATTACAAGTTTACAAGTGTACCTTTGTGAAACGTTTATAACTGAATAGTTTTACAAACTTGTGAAAATTTGCTTATTACTGACAAACTTGTACTTTTGTGAAACGGTTCCTAGGTCTTTAATGGATTTCATCCAGATCGGTTCGAAGAACCGTTATCCATCGTAAGACGAGTGAGCTCTAGAAATCCAGTGACTCACACGTTACACCATTTGGCGTATGTGTCGGCGTTATGACGCGCGAAGCAGAAGCATTAAGGACTGCCAATTGCATGGATATATTGATGATGAGATAATTCGACTAATCGTCGCAGAACCACACGTGTCATTTGAGCTCAACTATCGATAAGAGAGAGAACTAACTATGTGACGTAACGCACGAGAACCTTTGTTACGCCAAAGTTTGTCTAAAATAGATACCTATCACAATCAATAGACACCTATCAGAGAAATAGGGGTGGAGAGAATGGAAGTTAACTTATCCCATCAGAAATTGTGTTCAGATCATAGTAACTGTTCTATATTAACTGTTAATCTTCTATGTTAACCAATATTCTTCAATTTAGACAAAAGTATTAGACAAAATGTTATATAATATTTAGACATTTCAGTCTTCTTTTCACTAGGACACACTCTATTTCATTGAACTATACTCAGTATCACGTGTACACTGGTGCTGTATTATACCTGATAACCATTCGGGTAGGGCATTTTTGGAGAACAGAAAATTACCATTTGTATAAATTATATCTGGCCTGCGTTTTTTTTTAATTTTTAAATTTTTAAATATTCACTTATCATTCTTATTCGTGTATGGTTTTATTAATGATAAAATTATGACCCTGTAAAATGTATAACATATTATAAAAGTCATTCCTCACAAAAATGCTCGTAAACATCTGCATTCAAACAGTGACGAAAGGTTTCTGTATACCATACAGTTTTTTTCTTCTAAAAACGGGGTATCATAATGAATAAACTAGAGTTATAAACATATTCATAATTTTGTTTACTTTACATACACTGAAAAGTTAATGGTATAGGCTAATAAAAAACAATGCAGGTAACGTTCACAAATTGCACCAATTACCAAGGACGTGACATGAAAATGAATATAAAGAGCTATTTTTAATTAATCATCTTTACCAAACATATGGGATTGTAGAACATTCCGAATGCCGGACTAAAGAGGTTTTAGTGTAATACAAAAACAAAATAAAACATCTGTAATGTAGTTGTGCGGATCATTTATATCACTGAATGAATGTTCGGAACTATCTTATCTGATGATAAATTCTCAAAATGGTCCCTCATAGGTGCTAACCAATTATCGAGTCCTAGAAGCGAAGGAGACAAAAGGAGATCGAGGCCTTCGTTTGATGTTCTCGTGCATCGGATCCCAATCGATAACGCCGGCCGTCGCCGCCAGAGCGCAGACGCGTGCCTCCTCTTCCACGCCCTGGTCGACCCTCGTCAACTCCTGGCCCACATCAGACTTGCACCCCATNGAGACAGCGCCCTGGTCGACCCTCGTCAACTCCTGGCCCACATCAGACTTGCACCCCATCGCAATCTCCCTTGTGCCAATTGGCGGCGTTGCGGTTGGGTTCTCCTTGGTCACGGGCGCCTCAATGAAACACTGCGATTCAATAAGCGTGGCCTTTGGACTTGTAAGGAATATGGAGCATGTATCACCATCGTTTAGACATTTCGATGAATGATTTCGTTTGTTGTACGTCTGCTTAATAGTTAATGACGCCTTTCATCGGTACGTGCTTCAGGCAGGAACTTAAACAGGTGTAAAAAATAATATTACGGTGTTAAATGAGATTCAATTTGGGCATAAATGTAATCCATGTAACGAAACAAGGAAATATTCTGGGTGATAAATCAATGATTCGCACAGTGGGTTGGTACAGTGTACAAACATTTAATGATTCGTCTCTACTAAAATAAGAATCTCACCATGGTACGNTAATGATTCGTCTCTACTAAAATAAGAATCTCACCATGGTAGTGTCATAAGTATATTTTATTCACCTGATGATGTCCCTCATATAGGGACGAAACATTATGATTTTTAAGTTCTTCTTTTACTATGTTTTAAAATTTCAAAGCGTGGTTTTGTATGCTGTGGTGAAGTTTTAATTAATAAATTTTCTGCTCAAAGAAGGTCGGTTAGAGATTATCCATTTCCTTGAGTCGTTTTAATAAAACTGAGTGTGTACTCAAGGTGAATTACTTGTGCTTCTAGTCCTACCGAGATGGCAAAATTACATCCGACATTGACGCGTGTTCTACACAACTCATCTGCGATGACTATTCCAGAAGAGTTCAATTCAACAATTTATTTCAATTTTATAACTTGTGCTTGGTGTGGACGTTTACGTTTATAAAATCACTTATGTGAGTAGATTGTTTTAGATGTAATAAATTATTGTTTTATAATGTTTAAAAGAATGAATTCAAGTAATTTAACATAGTTTCTCCTCATTAATGTTTATATACGACAGAATCCTGACACCAACACAAAGAACTGAGATACGCTAGATATAGCACGTGCAATATAGTGTCTACTTTCCGGAGTTAATTTTCATACAACACATAAAGATGAATTATTAAATGTTTGCACTCTCATCCCATCAACTGTGTCGATCATTTATTTATCATCTAAAATGTTTCCTTCTGTTATTACAAGGATTCCCATTTTACGCCTAAATGTTCTTATGCTTTATGAATCTAATATTTAGAAAATAAGTCTAAGTTCCTATATGAAGTACATATTGATGAAAGGTTTCAAGCCTATTTTTTATTGTCTAGTACACTTTGAGGGATATTTCTCGAACTTTGTAAAAATTGTATAAAACTGAAAGTGACAGTAGAACATTTTAAATTGAAACCCGTCTCTCGTGAAATGAATAGCACACGTCTTTTTGTTTCAAGAGAAAGTCCTATGTGAATATTAGCAGTTCACTCAACTCTACAGGGATTTATTAGACTTTTCTTATCATTGTGTGTATACAAATTATTTCTAAGCATATTGGCGGAGCTGAGGGTCCATATGTTTATGTTTAAGCCCGAGAATACCGTGGGCTGTGCGTATTTACTCTAAACGAATGTTCTAGTTGCTTGCAACTAGGTATTTAAGTTTTACGAGAAGAAAGGACAGAACAGTGCAACTGGGATATTCGTTGTACACCATTGGGAACCACGGAAAACGAACTTTCAGGATAAGCAACTACAATTCATATATTACAAATCAATAATTGTGTGTAGTTAATAGTAATCAAAATAGCTATAAGTAATTAATCAGTAAATAATAAGTAACATTTATAATAATAAGTAATAATAAGTAATAATAATAATAATAATAATAATAATAATAAGTAAATTGAAATTGAAATTTATTTCCAGTTTCTTGTTTAACAAAAGTTTTACATAATAATAATAATAAGTAAATTATAAGTAATAATAATTTGTAAGTATCAAGTTAATAAATATGTGAATTTTATTCTTGTCTTTTTCCTACCTTTTTGAGCTTCAAAGTAATCTGAAACATTTAGGAAGAGGCAGCAGAAGTGTACTGCGAATTTCAGAATATTACTTTTTCATAATTAGCAGTTATTTCCTTATATATCGGCATGTTTAAGGCATGATTCCTTAGATTTATATACTGCTGTTCTATTTATTAAACGTTGTGAAATTTTGTGTAACTACTGGAATGAGACCAAATCATCCTCCCGAGCGACGCTAATTAAGTTCAGGTAGTAATAATATAATTCCTCTTTGTGAGATTCTTAATTTCGTTACAAAACATTTCGTCTATCCTTTTTTATACGGTAAGCATTTCTTTGTTAAAAGAAATTATTTCTTTGTTTGAATATAATTGTTAATGGTGTGGTCTTGCGCGAGGGAATATTTGATGGTGAGACTCCGTTCAAATATTCCCCGTTGTTCAACCAAATAAATAAATTGTATAGATCTCATAAAATGCTTTAATTAGCGTTGATTAATTATCTTATTCGTGGCGAATAAGTGATTTGCAAGTAGGCAAGCGATACAAGGACGAATTAAAATGAATAGATAATACAGAACGTAATTTACGACTATAGAAAGCCGTATGACAGACGCATATAAACGTCAAACTTGCTTTTCTGTGTCTTGCCGGGAACGTAGGCTGAGGATCCTCTAGGAGTGGCGTGAAGTCCT